>APFE030288644.1:22438-49711 GCA_000404065.3 Pinus taeda | reverse complement strand
TGAGCAATAAAATGAGTACAAGAGGTGATCAGACATATGGCACCTCGACTTGCACAAGGCAAGTGAAGAAATACTCTCAAAATGACAAGAATGGCCTCTTTGCGTGGATGTTGCTGCTACTAGAGAACAAATGATGATTCGGGGCTGCTCCCCTCCTCGGAAAAAGCTGAAACTCTGGATTCGGGCTCTACTCAAGAAACCCTGAAAAACCCAGAAAGATTTCCTGGAATGGCCAACCCCCGAAAAACACCCTCTTGGGGTTCTGCACAGTTCCTCAATGTCCTGCGCTGCCACTGAGGAAAACCCCTCCAAACTCTACCTGAAACACTGCCAGAAACCCTGCCAAAATCCTCCAATGAGACAAGAACTGGACCCCTGCTCAATCTCCCTGCATAAATCCACCTGCAAACCCCAATCCAGCACTGCAACCAAAAAGAACTGCGTCCCTCTCCAAGTGCTGCGCAGTCCTCCAAAAAGCTGATGAAACTGCTGCTGAAATGATAATAAAACTACTGCTGAAATACCGATGGAAATACCTTGCCCGAGCAGGCACTCAAAGTCCCCCGGGGCTAAGGGTGAGATCTCTGAATGGACACTCAATGCACTAAACAATGCTGCAGACTAGCTAAATAGCCAGTGTGCTCAAAAGTCGAAACGACTAGCTCCAACTGCACATGACTGATTGATCCAAAATGAGGGGGCTCCTATCTATTTTATAGCCTCTGCCTCTCACAATCCCTATGCTCACCTCCTCCTACGTGATTCCTCTCTTGCCATGTGTTCTTTTCCTCCTGGGCAGTTCCTCCATGTGTCTGTGTGGGCTCCATTTTTGCGTCCCCCTTTGGCCCCCCCGGCTCCCCTTTAAGTCACAACTTTGTGCTACCTAGGAAGTGACTTGTTATTCTAAAGTGAATTATGTTCCCCCTTTCTCACTTTTTATTTACAAATAACTATAGAAGGCAAAAATTGAACAAAATCGAATATTCCAATTAGCCATAGCTAATTAGGAATATTACAGTTGGAGCACCAACGACCAGACTAAAACATAATCGATGGCTAGGATCATCTCTGGATCGATCCATGTGAGTTTCTAGAATAATCTCATCTTATCTCAATTAATATTGATTAATTAACCATATTCCCTAAGTTTAGACTTAGGAAATATTTAAAAAATGGTTAATAATCTATTTGAGACACTTCTAAGTAGAATTTCCAGAAACGATTTTTGGGTTTTGGAGATCTCGTGTATTCTAGCCTCTCCGCCAAATTTTGTGGCTAGAACACACTCGATGCTACAAAAACTAACAAAAATATCTCTAATTTCTCCCAATTTCTTTCAATATTTTTGGGATGATGATTTTCCCAAGTTTTCAAGTCCAATCTTATTATGCTTTCCGATATTTTCCAATATTTTCATTGAAAGTTTATTGCCAGTCCCTTGTCGATATATTCCTTGAAACCATATTTACAACATTACCATCAACTAATCAAGAGTGTAATAAAACATGTTTTTGATGAATAATAAAATATTACATTACTGACCCTAAATCGATGCTTTCTTTGCTATTAAATTCCTTACTAGATTGGTATCAGATAACAAAACAACCCCCATACTTCTTAGCTTTCTTTGCCCACCTAGGATGCTTACATTTACACCCTTGTGGCTTTCATAGACACCTGCATTCAAAGATGATTTCAAGGTAAAGTGAGGTAACGGATTCAACAATTTTATTTCGAAACCTATTTTTCTTCATTTGTGCCCCTAGATGTCTTGTTTTTGGTCTTTAGTTGGGTTATCCCTTGAACTATAGATAATAATTGTTCCACGAGGATGTGTTGTGAAAATTTGGAGACCCAAGTCCTCTACTGCAACAAGCTAATATTACTTCTCCTACTTGTTAATTCATTCAAGTTATTCATTTTGTTACACAGTAAATATTGAAGTCAATACAATTGCAACCTTCACTAATTAAATTATACGCGGAAACAAGAACTGAGCAAGAAGTAGGCCATGACTGCATCAATCTACAGATTTATGGAGACTCAAAAATCATTATAAATTGGTTCAATAACATCACTTCCTGCCATGCACACACTCTTAGAAATATTTTGGATGAATTGGTCATATTCAAATCTCAGTTTAACTCCATCTCATGTCATCACATTTACAGGGAACATAACAAAAGCGCTGATAGGCTTTCCAAGGAGGCCACGCTACTACTCAAAGGTCAGTGGATGATTCAAGAGCAGAGGGGTACAGCCCATTACCAATACTACAACAAGCCTTATATTGATCAGGCATATCATAGCGTTGATAGGCCCTAAATATTTTTGGGACATATCCAGACATAATATTATTCATTGTATATATCATAGTATGTTTTTTTCAGACTATCTATTATGCTATCACCCTGCATGGTGAATCTATATTGTAGATATCTCAGTTATGGTTTTCTATTTCAGACACTATCATGCTATCGCCCTACGTGGTGAATATGTTTATTACTCAGCACCATTTTTGAAATGGGCATGGATGTATATATTTTCGACTTGTATATACTGATATGGCTAAGGGCCAAATGCTGCATATGCTACCAAGCATCTACTATATGTAATTTTTCAAAAATAATGAAAGATTACGATTTTTCCTTTGGAAAAAAAGCACTGAGCAAGAAGAAATTACACACACACAAAAGACAAAGTTGTTTTTGAACAGATGTCCCCGGAAAAACCCAATGCGGGAAAATCGGTGCAACAGCTGAGGGTTTGTATTATTATGCAGTAGTTTCTAAATACAATCTTTGGATGCCTTATTGGCTATCTGATACAAAGAATCTGACTGGCAGAGAATTAGTGAGAAATACCTCACACTATCACTGAAGATCTAACCCTGGTCCAGCGACTGAATGGCTAGCCCCACGCTACCTTTGCACAGTCACTGCGTTGCTCTGCGTCACACCTTCTAAGGACTGCATCACTCCTTATGGCTGATCGATCTGCTCACTGGATGCTCTATCCTCTGGTCCTCCCGTCTCACACCCCAGATCCTGACACTGGATTTGATCTACTCCTCAGCAAATGCACGAATCTCCTCAAGGCCTCTGCGTTGTCTCAACGTGGCTTTACACTGCCCAACTTGGGTCTACGCTGCCTCCTCTGGATCTCTCTTTGCCTTCTTTGCAATGTATCCTCAGATAAGGAAAATCTCCAACCAAAAAACTATCCCTGCCCCTCACTACAAGAAATCTCCTCAATGACTTCTCTGGCAACTGTTGTGTTGCTCTCTTAAGAAACCGATCTCTTGATCTCACTCGATGCGTCTACCAAATGCCCATCAAAGTCCTTATAATCTTCTTGTTGAGTAATCAACGGCCCAGATTAAATTCTAATCAATGGTTCAAATCATATTGACTCGATCTCTATCTTCTTCTAGAAGATTCACACCCAATTTTATTAATACCCTTCAATTATTTTAATTTCCTAAGTTTATACTTAGGCATTCATTAAAAATAATCAATTATCTTAATAAAATTGTCTCCAGGTGGAATTTCCCAAAATGATTTCTGGGTATTCTGGAATACATGTGTCCTAGCCTCCCTGCAAATTTTGATGCTTAGAGCACATCCAATGCTACCAGAAATTGACATGTGTTCCCCAAGGTGGGGTGCACACACCCCACACTTCCATGCACTTGGGATGGGGGATGCCTAGGTAAACATTTCCCCATGTCCCCCTTTTGGGAAATGTGGGGAGACACAAGGGGAAACATTTCCCCAGTGTGGGGAACACAATTCCTCAAAAGGGGTGTTTGTGGGCATCCCCCCTTAGAAAGGGGTAGATGTCCCCAATTAATTTTACTTGAAAACAATGAGTTATGAGTGAAGAAGCTTAACATTCAACCCTAAGGCCCTACTAATGCTATGCAATTAATCATAATGTTAAATTTTTAGAGTAAAAGTGACATTCTCTTTTATCTTTCATTTGCATCCTTTTACTTAAATTTTTAACAATGCCATGAAATGACTCAAGAATTTTGAGAATGGTTCCAAACTCATTGGATTTCATAGAGAGAAAGTAGAATTTTAGATCTCACTCAAAATCCAAAAGACTTAACAGTTTGTCAAGATTTCGGGATTCAGGATTGCAATGTTTCCATTGGATTTTGTCATGTACGAGGGTATGGAATTGGTATTTAATCAAGAGCACCAAGCCCTCTATGTGCCTCAGACTGACTCTTTGACTTGTCACTCTTTATTATATTTGAGTTTTAGCTATATCAATTTACTATTCCAGTCATCAAATTTCAGTATCTACTATAGTTTATTTTTCTTAGTACTAATTAGATTCTTGAATGATGAATGCTAAATTTTAATTTTAAATCAATTTAGAATCTAGAGTGATGAATGATGAATTTAATTTTTAAATCAATGTAGATTCTAGGATGGTGAATGAATAATGAATATGGATCAATGAATTTCATTATCAAAACTTATGGTCTATGGATGAATTATGTATGTATCAATAAGAATGGTGTATGTATCAGTGTATTTCATCCTTTAATTCAAGTATGTATGGATAAATGTATTTATGCCTTCATTATTGCATATGAATTTGAAACACACACACACACACACATATAGTTTAGGGGGGACATTGGGGTATATAATCTTTAATCTTTTTTAACAGATATATATAAAAGAAAAAATATATATATATATACCCCGACATCCCCCTGCACTTGTGCATGCCCATCCCAGATTCTTGGTGGAACATTGCATATTTCTAGACACATCATAGACATCTCTTTAAAGGAATTCTTTAGATTTGTTTCCAAAGCAGGAAAAATACCCCAATAAGCAGGGCTACAAACCTAGGCTCTATTGATGCAATCTCAAGACCCCAATGTGCAGCTACATCATTGTGTGCAAACAAACCCTAACCACCTGAAATAATTTGTTGTTGGCACATAAGGAGGCAGACATCCTCCTTCCAGATGCCTCTAGGTCTTGGGAAATTAGCCTCTTCTCTTACATCTAACAAGGATGACCTTTTAGCCAATTAGAAGTAGTTTTAAGTCATATTCCAAGGTCAAGGAGTTTTTAATATATCTTCCAAGATTTTTTGAAAAGAATTTAATGGGTTATTCTGATAAATTTTAGGTGTTTTCCAGACGTGGCCTATTCATGAACACTGTTTACATAGAAATTTCCCTTCAAAAAATTCTAATGCTATGGACTGAACATGCATGTGAGCATATACTTTGGCATCAAAGTTCAAGATTTGGTCAGGGTTTTCTTCAAAATCACATAAGAGATACCTCATATAGTTTATTCAGGAGGGTACAATTTCAGTTGATGGGCAATTTCAATTCATGACATTAGAGGTTACTTGGTAATCAAGCAAACATTTATACGTGCTTATTTGGGAATTGTGTTGTTGCCAAGCAAAGTCAATGGGGATTTTATCTATTCTTGGAGCTTATTCTTGTTGATTGGTATGCTTGATCTGGAATGCGTTCTTGGGCCTATGCTCCCCTCAGCTTGGGAAGAATACAATAGATGCATCATAAATGCCTTCTTTGAGATGGTTTCTTAGGCTTTTATGACAGTCAAAAGCACCTTCCTTAGTGCCTTTTATCCTAATCCATGTGCTGCTTGCCTTAGATGACAAGAAGAAAATCACAACGTATGGAAGGGCCAACCTATTTTTACTACTACTACTTTGAAAGGCCAACCTTTGTTGTTTGTGATGAAACCAGTATATATATTATATATAAATATAGTATAGTATATAACTATAATATATATACTATATATATATATAGCTATATTATATATATATATAACCTATATATACCATATATATATATATCAATGTGGAAAAAGTCGAAGTCGGGATTATCGGCAGGGTCAAAAAGTTAAAAAGTCGTTAATGTCGGGGAGTTTTTCGAAAGTCTGCAAAATTAAAAAAAATACAAAAATATTCATTTTTTTTAAAATCCCGATTTTTTCAATAAAAACCCGATGTTTTCAATAAAATCCCGATTTTTTCAATAAAATCCCGATTTTTTCAAACAAAAAAAAAAATCATTAAAAAAATACCACGATTTTTTGGAAAAAATCCCGATTTAATCCCGACTTTTTCGATTTAATCCCGACTTTTTCGACTGGGAAAAAATCGGGAAAAAGTCGGCCGATTTAATCGGCCAGCCAAAAAAATCAAAAAATCGGGATTTAATCCCGATTTTTTCCCGACTTTTTCCACACCGTATTTTCAATGTAAAAGAAGAACAAAAGGTATACAAAATCTTTTTTGTGAATGGTAAGTTTTGCTTTTTACATGGATAAAATTAACCGAGTCAAAGGCACATAAGTGGACATATATTTTATATTATATCCCAAAGAGGTGAATAGCTGTGTTTCACTAGCGTTGCAACTTTTCAAAAAGAAAAAAGAAAAAAAAAAAGATTATCAATATATATAGAAAAATAAAATTATAAAGAAAATAAAACAAAATAAAGTTAAAAAGAAAAACAATTTTTTATAAAAAATTATACAAAAAAATTTGAGATATATATATTATATCTTAAAAAATTTAAAAAATAAAAATTAAATTAAATTACCGAGGAAGGTTATCAAGTCAAGAAAAATGGAACCTAATTCGAAAATAATGAAGGCAAGAGTCAAGATGAGTCCCACACAACAATCACTATTTTGGACTAAATGTCCAAGTTGTCTAGACAAAATTGGATATACATATATCCAAAAAAAGTTACATTGTCCAAGGTGTGGAAGATTATTTAGTACAAAAGAACATCAAGACAATGAACAAATGCAAATAAAACGATTAAAGGAAGAAATCACAAAATTTCAACAAAAGAACGAACCATCAGAGAAGAAATATAAAGATTTCGAAGATCAGTTTCATGAAAAATCAACAGAAAGCAATGAAGAAATTTGGCGTCTAAAGGACCACAATGAGAAATTAATTTCAGAGATAAAAAAGTCCAAGGTTAAGAAACAAAGACTAAAACAAGAAAATGAAAGTTTTGATAAGGAACTAAAGGAGAATCTATTAGAAAATGAAAAAGAAAATTTGTGCCTAAAAACCCTAATAAAAAATTATTAGAGCAAATAAAAAATTTAAAAGATAAAGAGAAAGATACCAAGTACAAAGTCAACTATTCAGAAAATTGACGAACTTTCACGTCTAAGAAATCATAACCAAGCCTTGCTTACGCAGGTAAATAAGCTTAAAAGTGACAAGAAATCACTAAATGACAAGTTAAAACAACTTCAAGAATTAATATCGAAGTCTCCAGTTGTTTTAGTTTAAGTTGAAGATAAAGAAACAAATACCAGTCCAGTCAAAATCGTAACTCAAGTAGAGGATAAACATACTAAAGTGAAGACACATGCAAAAGTTACAGTTCAAATGATGGACATTTCAAACGATGATTCAGTAGCCAACTCAACAACAACAACCCCTGAAGGAAATTAGGAAACAACCACTAACACGATAAGGGAAAATCCAACCAGAAGAACTATTTATCGACATTCGAATCACAAGAGCAGACTTTCCAACCAATCTACGTACCAGTGTCACTCAGAGCATAAATGAAAATTTTATGTTCCCAAGAATACTTAAGTTTGTAGAATCCAGTCCTAATAACTATTCATCACAAATTTTCAGAGATCAGAAGATTCCACAGAAGATTAATCTAGGATGGTCCGATCCATTCTCAGTGTGACAATTTTGTCTATCACTCAGAGCATCATATCATCTTGTATCAATGAAGACAAAAGTTTAGAGACAAGATGATATTCTCAGTAAGCTTTGAGAACAAAGCTTCTTGAAGCAATGTTATAAATATAATTCATATTAAAAAAAATATATAAATATAAATATAATAATATTAAATAATAATTAATTAACTAATGGTTAGTTAGTTAGTAATAAAGAGGCATGTCTTAGAGACATGACCATTCATGAAAGGGCACCTGCCTAGGGTATATAAGCATGCCCTCATTCTCATTTGTAAGCATCACATATCTTACATCAATCTAATATACCATTTTCACAATGTTCCACCAAGACTTTGGGACGGGGAGACGCGGGTGCAAGGAGACGCACAAGGGGGACGTGTGAAAGTACCCTGAAATTTTAGGAAAATTTAAGGGGGACGGGGGGGCATCGGGGTATATAATTTTTTTTCCTTTTAATATATATATATATAATATATATATTCAATTCATATTCAATAAGGAAAGCATAAATAGAATGATATATACATAATTGAATTAAATAATGAAATATATTGATCCATACTCATTATCCTTACTAACACATACATGATTCATCCATAAACCACGATTCAATAATGAAATACTCTGATCCATATTCATTATTCATTATTCACCATTCTAGAATCTACATTGATTTAAAAATTAAATTCATCATTCATCATTTTAGATTCTAAATTGATTTAAAATTAAAATTCATCATTTATCATTCTAGAAGCTAATTAGTACTAAGCAAAATAGACTATAATAGATACTGAAATGTAAAGACTAGAATAGTAAATTGATATAACTAAAACTCAAAAACAAGGAGTGATGAGTCTAAAAGTCACTCTAAAGCACACATAGGGGTTGGTGCTCTTGATCAAATACTAATTCCATACCCTTGTACATGACAAAATGCAATGGAAACATTGCAATCCATCGAATCCTGAATTCCTGGAAGACTGTTAAGTCTGTTGGATTTTGAGTGAGATCTAAAATTCTACTTTCTCCATATGAAATCCAATGAGGTCAGAACCACTCTCAAACATCCTGAGCCATTTCATGGTAATGTTCAAAATTTAAGTAAAATGATGAAAATGAAAGATAAAGGAAAAAATGTCACTTTTACTTTAAGAATTTAACATTACCATGAATTGCATAGCATTAGTACGGAAATATGGTCAAATATTAGGTTTTCCCTATCATAAACCATTGTTCACAAGCAAATTTAAGGGGGGATGCATAGCCCATTTTGAGAGGGGATGCCTAGGCGTCCCCCTTTTGGGGAGTCGTGTCGCCCACACTGGGGAAACGTCCCTCCCGCATCTCCCCAAAAGGGGAACGTGGGGAAATGTCCCTAGACGTCCCCCCGTCCTGGGTGCGTGGGGTGCGAGGGGTACGCGCACACGACCCTAGGAGATGCGTCTCCGTGGAACACTGCATTGTCAATATATAGTTTCATGTCTTACAATGGACATTTACGTCTTTGAAGTATTTTTAAGATTTGCGCTGTGTATACAAACTTTGTTTGTTACACATCTTCCACTGTCTTACTAGCTTATGATTGTGCAAAGGTTACCATACTAACTAAAACCTTAAACCTATATATATTTCATACATTAGCTTCATTTGTACAACACTTAATGATTGATATTTATCATTGAGATTGGAGTTTTCTCTGTCGTTGGGTTTCTCCACTATAATTTGTTGCGTACTTGTGTATTGGGCTATGTTTATGACATGTTATTGATGCTTAGATTTACAATGAATAAGGTCAAGGATTATTATGACTAATGTGCAATACCTTATTAATTCTAACAAGAGACCTTTGAGTTATAATTCTTCAATCTTCTCATGCTCTTTTGATTGAGCATGGTTTCAGATCTGATGTAATTCATAAATTTGCATCTTTAACTTTGATTAATGAAGAATAAAGCACTGATTTTTTGGTGGCTGGTTCAGTTGTCTGATTATTTTGAGAATTCTTATGTTTGCTTACTCTCATTTGGTTTAAAAGTCTCAAGATTCTTTATTCGGCATGATTCAAATCTCTTCCTTGCTGATATTCTTCTTTCCACCCCATGTCCATTCAGAGTAAGGCAAAGACCAGACAAAAACAACTTAAATATAAGTATTTAATATTTATTGCTGGTTTTAAATTCAACTGTTAAATATGCTGATAATAGTAGACCTAAACTTGAATTTGCTGATTTTCAAGTGTTCAGCATGCAGATCCAAATATTATTATTGTTGATCAATGAATAATTCATGCAGATCTAAAAACATTTTCTTCTGCTTGGAAGAATTCAAGACCAGATCTGCATTCATGTTTTGCTGATTTGCATTTTAAGTTGTAAATTTTGGACATTGAAATAGAAAAACACCCTAGAGATACCCCCTTGAAACTAGCACACATTAGTTCTGAAGTGTGAGGATTGTCATTGGTGACAGTTGCATCAATCCTAAACTGCCCATTCATATCACATAGCATTAATTTTCCAAGAGGCTACTGTGATTGATAACATATCCCACCCCTCTAGGGTCATCCAGATGAATAATACTGTATACTATGGCAGGGATTAAGATTAGCCCACCTACCTCATGCAATAAGTTTTTAATTCCTATTATTTTTGGTCTCTATTTATTACATTTCATACAAAAGGCTTGCACCACAAGAATGTAAAACTCCATCCCATAGACCACTTGGATTCATGGACATTAAAAAAAGACTATCAATTTATCTATCTATCTCCTGTCTCTCCTGTAATCTTCTGCATTTATGTTTTATTTTCAACTTTAGAAACTCAAAACTCAAACTGGTAGGCAAAGATAACCAAAGTTATGGCTGTATGCAATTTACAAGCACAAAGGAAGACAAGTTCAATATACAGCCAATTTGTGAATGTCACAAATGGACATGCCCAAACTTTGGTGTCTAGTAAGATTACCAAAGTTATGGGTGTGCAAATTTTACAATCACAAAGGTAGGCAAGTCCAAAATACAGCCAATTTCTCAATGTCACAATAAAATCAAAGAAATAAGAAGTTATTTTTCAAACAATGGCAGCAAAAGGAACTTGCACTTGTACAACCTAAGTGGGTCTAATGGTAAGAACATGTGTTTTCTCCTTGTAGATCACATTTCAATTCCAGAGAGGGGTAGGGAATGTTGCAAACTGTTGTTGCAGATATTAGTGTGGTGCTGGGAAAGTACCAACAAATCTCATTCTTGCATATGGGCTAGAGAGTGGGATGAACTGTATTTCCTGGGCATATCTAAATGTCCAAATGTTTTTTCTGCAGAAAAAAGGAACTTCGACTAGACAAATATGATAACGGAGCAACTGGTTGTCATTGCCTGAAAGAGGCAATTCATGATAAATTGGGAAAGTAATACGGAAGATGCTCCAATACAAAGGAAAATCATGCCTTTCATTAAGTAAAACTGTAAAGGGATACATGCATGCCTTCTTGTTTCCTTGCACCATTAGTAACTAATTACAAGATTCACATATGGAAGACCTAAGATATGTTTCCACGGATCAGGATCTTGATCCACTAAAAATACAATTTCAATTTGGAAGCACCAGAAGACCTGCACGAGAACTGTTTTGGTTTGCTGGAAACATAGTGAATCCTTCCAGGAAAAGAATTTCTTAAAAACACATTATAAACCATAAAATAAAAAATAAAAGGGCAAAAGGCAAGGCCCTAAAACACTAACTCTTGCTTATAAGATAGCACCTCCATCCTAATACACACATCTAAGTTTCTCATAGCAGTCTGCATTTCTAAATTTGTGAGAGTGATTTGGAGCAAAATATAGTCAGATATTCAAATTTTCTATGTTTCTATCTTCTTTTCTTCTAATATATTTATATCTCTATATATGTTGTCTGCCCACATATAGATCCCAACTATTCAAAATATCCAGTGAAACCATATATGATTCCATGCAACTTAGACTAGCAAATATTCTGTCCTGGGCCTGATATAATTTGGTTGAATAAGGAAGAATAACAAGCCTTTTGGATTATTCAATTACCTTAATCTCAGCTTCTGAATATGGTTCTGCCCTAGACCTGTAGACAAACGAGAGAGAATCTCGTTATCAATTGTTGACAAACAAAGCAAATGATAAGCATCTACAATGCATGCTGATTTAAAAGCTTCATAATCATTTTTACAAAGTGGAGAAATCAAAGGGTACCACCCACTAGCACAAAATTTATGAAGATGGAAAAAGGGAACTAACATGGACCATTAGCACCACTGTTTGGAAAAAGGCAAATATTCGTCATGAGTGAAATATGCAATTCTTGCAATTGCAGTCCTCTTAGAATTAAAATATAATTTACAGCCTTTAGTCAATCCTCACGAGCCCAGTATTAAATATTTCATGCAAATTCTATGGCACCTCAACTTAAACCAAAAAAAAACTCCATCAAGAAATAGCTGAATGGTACTCTAAAAAGACACAAATTTACATTCAGAATTTGGTCAACGTCAAATATACCATGAAAACCTAACAATTCAAAACATTAACTTTTTATCATCTAAGAATTGATCAATGGCCATGTTATATTTTTTATTACCATAAAATATATCATATATGTAGTTTTTCCTCGTGTATTATTCCTGACTACATTGTCATGTTTTAAAAGAGATGCAGTGCAAGCACTAACAGATGTCATCCTAAGCTATATGTCTGAATCAGGCAAGGAATGTAAGGAAGAACAGTTGAAAACTAAGCATCGGCAACTAATTGCAAGAACAGTTGAAAACACAAAAACAAAAGTAAGAAAGATTGAAAGAAGTTTATGACAGTCAAAATTGGCCAAGAATTTCAACCAAGGAATGTATGAATGAAGATCACAACTCTATTGTAACATGAGACAGGAAACTATTTTAAATGAGTATCACGACGTTATTCTAACACGAGATATAGAAAGTTATCTTCCAAGTTTCATATTAACATGCAGAATGCATTGAATGCAATCAAGACAGAGATAGCAAGATGTCCTCTCCCTCATTATCATACTTTCTCAGTGTTGATAATATCGGTATCGGGAAAATATCGGCGAGGGTCCAGAAAATATCTTATTGGCAATATCGGCGAAAATATCGGCAAAATATCGGCAAATATCGGCAAGCATAAAAAATAATTTTTTCAAAATTTTAAATATAGCCGATATTTTGAAAATATCGCGATATTTTGCTGATATTTTCCAATATTTGCCAATATTTTGAAAATATCGCGATATTTTCAAAACAGAAAATATCGCGACATTTTCGAATATCGCCGATATTATCAACAGTGCTTTCTCATGCAAAACATACATATGGAAGAAAAGATGCAACAAGAATTTTTAATGACTAGAATCATAGATTATAGCATGTGATGACATATAAAGGACCTCTGACATATAACCTGGGGTCTGACTGCATCAAAATTGCATTGCATATCTTCTTATGGTGTCAAGATTCCCTTTATTACATTAGGTAGTTGAGAAGATTAAATCATAAAGGGACCTTGAATATCATCAACTTACTATCTTAACTAATCCCTAGTTGCCCTGTTGTTAATGCACAGATCTGCACTAAGAAGATGTACAGATCGGCAAAATAACTCTAGGAAATTTAACCTTCCCATCACTAGATGCCTCACTGTTCGGGTTGGTAGTTTTCCAGCCACAGGGGGGTTTCCCTAAGATGTTTGTATTCTGTTTTTTGTTGTTGTCTAAATCTGTGTATGAACTTAGAATAATTAGCACACTAAGCTGCCCTCAAGCACCAGAAAGCGGCTGAAGACAGGGTAAAAAGTATAAACAAAATTGCAGTGTGAGATTAGCTTCTTTAATTAAATTTCAGCAGCATGAAGAAGAAAGGAATGAGGGAGAATATGCACTTTGAGTTAAAAAGCAGTTCAAAACTGTTAAATTTTGGTATGTTCTATGCTTAAGAGAAATTAACTTCAATTTTCTTGTTAGCCCAATATCAATGTCCAGATTAGCAATCACATCAGCATGATAGTAAAATGCAGATAGAACATAAACATAAACAGTAGAAGACAAGCCAAGACAAGAGGACACAAGATGTGGCACTAGCCAGGGACAAACCCCAATGTGGGGAAACACTTGATCAAATCTTCTTATATTCTTCAATAGTTCAGCAGAGAGAGAGATAGTACAATTATACAAAACTGATATTTTATGACAGCAACAGCAAAACATAACCAGCAAATTCAACGTTGGTCAAACAGGTCAGATTTGACCTCTAATCAAGCTCGGTCAAAGCTCAGTCAACTCGACCTCCAACAGTAAGCTCAATGTATCCAAAAACTACACTGCTGGTTCTGCTCCTAGGAAAATCCTTCAACTCCTTGGAAGATCCATCACATGGCAACACCAGGCTGCTACAATCACGATCCAATCCAGTCAACACTTTGACCCAAAATTCCTCCACAAAATGCTGCTGACCTCCATTGTTTGCTTGCTGCTCCTGCAATTCTGGTGAGGGCACAATATGCAGCCCTTAACCATCCATGCTGTCAGCAAACTAAGCCTTTCTAGAGCTGCAGTCCACCTAGGAGAGTCTCCCCTTATGCCACCTGCAAGCATTGTTCACCTCAATGCTGCCTTGGAACAACCTCAGCTGTTTGCTATGGCTTGCAGCCTACCAAAGAAGCTAGTTGTAACTGCGATATCCTCCAACAGGTCCAAACCAATGTGGAAAAAGTCGAAGTTGGGATTAATTCGGCAAGGGTCCAAAAGTTGAAAAACTCAACAAAGTCGGGAGTTTTTTGAAAAAGTCGGCAAAACTAAAAAACCACAAAATTATTCATTTTTTTTAATTTTTTTTAACATCTAGAGGATCCACAACATCAAATAAATGCATTTCCACATAAACATGTAAAGAAAGCTAATATGATGATGATGATGATGGTTAACGTCCACTGAGACCAAATAATGATCTATCGGACCTAAAAAGACAAATTATTTATTCTGATTTAAGATTTTATTCCGATGCTCAAAAAGCTTGGAGAGAAGCCTCCCGAGCTCATAATATGTATATGAAGTCTAGTGCTACATCACATATCAAAATAGTGAATCAACTCCTGAATTTTGAGTCCTGTCTGAGTCTCAACTCTCAAGAGTCAAAATATCAACAAAAAATATAATAAATGTACATCATGAGTCATCTAAAAGTCATCAAGTAATCACTAATCAGTCACTGAGATCCTCTTCCCCTTTTACAGGAATAGGGAATGGCTTTGCCTTTTCCTCTAGAGGAAGAAGACCCTGCCCCTGGGGATACAAAATGAAATGGAATCAATCGTCCTCTAGAAGCCAATGGAAGAGGTGGCCTCTGTGCTATGCTGCTGCTGCTGCCCATCCTAGATGGTGTCACCTCCTCCTCAGCATCCTCATCCAGCTCTGCTACTGCCTCTTGATCCTGATGTTGCTCCGCCTCCTCCTCTATCTTTGGCTCTCCCCCCTCTGCAACTGCTACATCCTCTAGATCCACACCTAACCAATCCGGGATCGAGTCCAAGATCGGCCTCTCAGTCTCGACTCTCCATGAAGAGGTGGTATCAATATTTTCCAATGAGATGGCTTCCACATCAGTAGGTTTCTGAAGCTGTCTCACCCACAATCGAAGATTGTAGTAGACGTAGACCATGTCATTGAGGCGTTGGGACTCCAATCTGTATTAGGGTCATAGATAGTAAATTAGTACTTAGAAAATTTAAATATTAAAATTAATCAAATGAATTCAAAAAAATTAATTTGAAATCTTTTTATTTTTTACCTATTGCGCTTTTTGGAGTGTATTTTGTCAAATACACTCCAGTTGCGCTCACACCCAGAGGAACTGCATGTTTGGCTGAGCACTCGAATGGCAAGCTTTTGGAGATGGGGTACTCTGGCACCATAGCTTGTCCACCAAGCATCTACAAGTTAAAAGAAAAATGAGAAGCATAAAAAAAAAACATTGAAATTCTAAACTTGAAAGTTTGAAACAAACTGAAGCTTACGTGGCATTTTGGTCGTCCTATTCTTAATAGCCATGTTAAAACCAAATGTGCCACCTCCCATCCTATAGACCTCCATTTCTTTAGAAATCTCCTCACGTTCTTGCTCAAATGACACCATCCTTTCGACACAAGTGAAGAATCCATCCATCACCTCAGCATCAAATCTGAAACCACAAGCATAAGAAAATGCAGGGTTGAGGTAGACACCTGCAGCATGAATGGGGTGATGGAGGGTATTTTTCCATCGTTGATCAATCACTCTCGATATGACTTGTTGTTTCTCTAACTCCTCGTCTCCCTTATCTGCATAATAAGCACGGATGGCTTCTTTGGCCCTATCCATGGCCTCATACAAGTAGCCCATTGCGGGCTTGTCTCCATCAACCAACCGAAGAACCTTTACCAAAGGCTCTAAAATGGCACACACCTCCTCTACTCCTACGCAAAAGCTCTGATCATATGAAACTAGTCTGCATATGCCCTCTCCCTCTGGTTTGCGGCTAATAGATAAAAAACGCCAATCCACTGAGAGAAACATGCTCTTCACCTCCCACATAGAATTCAACAGAGACTGAAGAGATATGAAAGTAGTGGCAAATCGTGTAATGGCAGGCTGCACCAACACTTTGTTGTTGGTGAATTTTCTCATCAAGCTAAGCACAGATGAATGACTATATATAAATTTTGTTATGCTCTTGGATGATTCAACAATATCCCTCACAGTAGGAATCTTACCTATATCCTCCAACATCAAGTCAAGCAATGAGCAGCACAAGGTGTCCAAAACAAGTTAGGATACCTCTCCATAAGCATCTTGCCAGCTGCAACATGATTTGCAGCGTTGTCCGTTATGACTTGGACAACATTGCTTGGGCCTACTTCCTGAATGAAGATGTCCAACAACTCACATAATGTACGTGCATCTTTAATGTGTGCAGATGCATCAATAGATTTCATAAACATTGTCCCCTTGGGACAACTAACCAAGAAGTTAAGAAGGGTCCTACCCTTCTGGTCAGTCCAACCATTTGACATGACTGTGCATCCAGTGTGTTCTCATGATGCCCTAAACTCTGCCAATCTAGCAGTACAATCAGTGCTTTCATCTTGAAGAAGAGGCCCTCTCAATTCTGCAAAGGTGGGGGCTTTGTACCCCGGGCCAACGACAACAACAACATCAAACATAGACTGGTAGAATGGGTTTGTCTTGGCAATGTTGAAAGGAACATCACTCCATAGAAGACACCTATTGACCAACCTATCAACTTCTGCCTTCTTCTTTTTTTTTCATTGATGATTTGATCCTAGGTTGTGAACCAGCTGTTGTTCTAGGAACAAAAAAAGATGAGATAGAAGGATGAGTACCTATGGGTGAGGAAGGTGATGCTGCTGTAGAAGCACTGCCACTCTTAATTCCCCCCACTCTTGAGCCCCCTACAAGTTGGTTTCTAAGTGCTTCTCTGGTGTCTTTTCCATCCTCTTTATCCATCAATGATTGAATGGCCCGTCGGATGATTTCTGGAGTTGGTTTTGTGCAAAGTTCAACATTTTGCCCCGGAATTTGCCCCAAATGGAATTTTAATCTATTGATGCCTCCTGACATATGCTTGCCACACAACTTGCAACTCAAATACATTCTATTGACCCCCCCAATTTCAGGTGTAGCATCAGGCTCACCAAACTCCCACATAGAATCCAAAATCCTTGGCATTTTGTTTTAAACTTTGACCTTGAATTTAAAGTTTAAACCTGGGCACAAAAAAAAACTGAAACAAATAAAATTAGCAATGATCCATCAATTTAATGACAGAACAAAATGTCACTGTAAGAAGAAGAGATTTTTTTTGAAGAAAACAATGGATTTAATAGGGACAGGTATCATGATAATAAAGCCCTTACTGCAAAATTGCAAATGAAGAAACCATTGACTGCAGAACTTCAATGATAAGACAATGTACTCCTTACTGCTAGAATGCTGTAAGATGATATGTGGATGAAACCCTTACTGCTGCATGATGATGAGACAACTAACTGTGAAACCCTTACTGTTGACAATTAACCCCTTTTGCAAGACTAGGCTGTTGTTAATAAAATCCCTACCCAAGTTCAAATTTCAATAGAACGACTCCTCTCAAAGATTAGAGTGATAAGCTTCAGGGTTATATATTAAGATAGGGCATACCTCCACGAATACTCCTTAATCTCTGCTCTTGAATTAGCACTGTAAGACACTGATTTTTTGTTTTGTATTGTTTTGGAAATAATCAAACATACCTCAGGAAATGATAAGAATATAAGTTATCATCTAGGGCATGGGCATGTATTGTAAATTTGTAATGGACTTGGTAATTTGGGAGTGTTTTAGACTCCAAAGAAGCTCCAGTTCTGCCCTAATACAAGGCCGAAGTTTTACCTCAGAGACAGGGCCGAATTAGGTTCAGATGGGGGTTGAAATCTTCCTCAAACAAGGGCTAAGTCTGTGGTCAATATAGATCTGAAACTTCAGCCATTACAGGTGCAAGACTCATGCTTCATATGGTCCTTAATTCTACCATGAATCAGATTTATAGAATCTCCGAATTCTGTCAAGGAAAGGCCACAGAACAGGGCTCACTCTTGCCTCACATATAAGTTAATATGTTGCCTCTTGTTACAGCTAAAATGTTTTTAACTGGCTTCTTTTTAAAACATTGTGGCAGGTGTTAGTGTTACTACCGGGCCTTATAATGATGTGGTTGAAAAGTACAAGTTACATTGACTGTCTGCTTGCTGTCCCAAATTGCATAAATATATCCAAGGATATTACAACTTCTGAGTATGATTCTGCTCGTGGAATGGCTTCTTCCAATGTACATGGCTTCAAAGCATTCACATATCCTGGGGCTGAGTCCTTCATGCCATCTGTACACATAACAACTAAGTGTTGGGGAAGCTTTTTCTACCAACAAACTTGCTTGAGAGGTTTTTCTGGAATAATATGCCACTATATCCTACTGCTTTATATTTTTGAAGGCCATTAAAGAATCTTGTTGAGTACATGCTTCAAATTTATGAAAGGTTGTAATGTGGTAAAAGTAATTTTCTTATAATTTTCCACAGGATTTAACCTTAAAAAATAGTTTAACTTTAACCTCCCAATTCAAGCATTAGGCTTAAGGCTGTAATTCGACCCATTGATCCATTTACCTAAACTTTCAGGGGATAAGAGCTCATGAATCTCGGGCCTGGGCAGTGCAATTCTTGGGCTTGACTGAGTAATCTACAACGAAATTTTCGGGGCCTTCAGTGAGTGGTATTTGGTAGAAAATCTTGCTACAGGGGTTCTATGATCATTGATTACGAGTAGATAATGTTCAACACTCAAGAATATTACGCCTATCAAGAATAATGCTTAATATGCAATGTGCATTAATCCAAAAATGGAGAAAGAAATGTAATGATATAGTACCGGCAAAGTTGAATACTTGGCAAATGCTATCAATGAGGTCACCAGTGTTGAGTGTTGACAATGGACTGTGGACATACCTTGTCGGCTTCTCTCCACAAACAATGAAAACGCACAGCAAAAACTACATTGAAATCACCCTTTGCGGCTCTTTATACCCGAAAAAAAAATTCATGCCGATTTTTTCAATCGACTCGCGATTAAATCCAGGTTATTTCAATAAGAAACGAAAAAATCGCCAAAAAATCAACCAATTTAATCATTTCGTCCAAAAAATCGTAATTTTAGGAATAAATCCCGATTTTTTCGAGACTTTTTCCACACTGGTTTAGCCTCTATTGTCCACTTAAGTGCTGAATCTTTCCTTAACATGTTATTTAGTTTACTAATTAATTCTGCTAAGTTTGAAATGTATGTCCTAAGAAAATTTATTTTGCCTGAAAATCACTGTAATTCTTTGATGTTTCTAAGATGAGTGACAGTCAAGATAGCCTCTAGTCTAGCTGGATCTATCCTAATTCCGTCTTTGGATATTATGTGTCCCAAGAGTCTACCTTCTTCTAGACCAAAGAGTGTCTTTTTGGGATTTAAGGAAATACCAAATTTTCTGCGTTTAATGAAGACTTTTCTTAGGTGATCTAGATGTTCGTTATCTGATTTAGAAAAGATTGTGATGTCATCTTGGTAAACAACTAGAAAGTCATGGATTTCTTTGGCAAAGGCTATATCCATAACTCTCTGGAATGTTGCTCCCGCATTTATCAGTCCAAAGGGCGTCTTCAAATACATGAAAGTACCCCAAGGAGTAGTAAATGCAGTCTTTGCTCGGTTCTCTGGTTGAACTAAGATTTGGTTGTATCCAAAAAAATCCATCAAGCAATGAAATTCTGGATGAGCCTACTACTCTCTGAAGACTGTGGTCCATTTTTGGGAGAGGATAGTTGTCTTTTAATGAGACTTTGTTCAAGTTTTTGAAATCAACACGGAGTCTGATTTCTCTTGTTTTCTTCCTAGTAGTGACGAAATTAGAGACCCAATCTGAATATCTGATGGGAGCTATGATTTGGTCATCATACATCCTTTTTACTTCCTTTTCAATGAGTGGCATAAGAATTGGATTAATTCTCCTAAGCTTCTATTTAAAGGATTTATGATCTTCTTTGATAGGTATCTAATGTTGAATTATGCTGGTGTCATAAGACTTAAGGTCTTCATAACTCCAAGCAAAGACATCTTGAAACTCTTTGAACAGAGTTATGTATTTAATCTTTTCATCTGGAGGTAAGGCTTTTTATTTTGATAAGCTTGGGTTTTTCTTCAGTTCCTATGTTACATTCTTCTATATCTGCTCTTAGAGGCTCCATTTTTGGTTTCCTAGCTATATCGTTTGTATCAAACAAATTTTCTAATGGGACTAATCCCTTAGGCAAAAGGTTATTTTTAAGGTTCAAAATTTCAGGATCATCATTCATTATTTCTTCTATTTCTACATTTTTTAAGTTATCTATTTCTACTTTAGTGAAATTAGTGGGTTTATTTAGAGATAAATCATTTATATCTATTTCACTATCTATGTCATTGTCTATTGTACAATCTGTATCTATATTACAATTTTGAAACTCTCCTTCAGCATTCATGAAATCATAAATTTGGGAATCTTGTGAGAAAATCTGCCAATATTTCAAATTGTCAGGTATAACAGACCTATGTCTTACTTCTACAGTGTACTAGTGGTTGGGATGAAAAGATAATTTGCAGGTACTAGCAAAAGTGGCTAGACTGTGAGCTTGCATGTTTTGTTTCCTAGGAATGGCAGCAAAATCAGTTTCCAGAAGGTCTTTAACCAAATCTAGGATAGTCTCTCTATATTGGATAAGTCTGGGGTTATTTACAGAGTATTCACCTTTGATTTGTTTTATAATCAATTATGTCTACCATTATAGAAACTCTCTTGGCTCCAAGTTTTCTAACCATTTGTAGTCCTAAGATTAGAGCTTCATATTCTGCCATGTTTTTTGTGCATTTAAAGGATAATCTAAATGCATGACCTTCAGAATGATTATTTTCCATGTTGTGAATCCACACTCCTGCACCTACTCCTAATCTATTCACAGAGCCTTCAAAATCTATATGCCATAGGGACTCATGAAAAATGTTTTCACTATCAGGAGCTTTGTATTTTTCTTCTACAACTGCGATTTCATTTTTGTCATATTCTGAATTGTATAAGATAAAAGCGTCCATATCAGAATGCACGGAGTATATAGGGAAATTCTGTGGTTTTTTTGCAGTACTCACCATGTATTTCATCAAGGTCTCTCTATAAAGTTTCCTTTGTTGGCGAAAAACAAAGATGGTGGCATATGACATATCTAACTGCAAACATCCCTGCAATTTTGATCCCCATGAGCGAGATAACAACATTCCATACTTGGGTGGGATATTAGAAACTACTATGTCCATGACAATACTCTTTGCTGGGCACTGGACTAGAGTCACATACAAATCTTTAATCGGGCCAAGGCATTTGACTTGGCTAGAATCAAAGGAAAAGAGGTCCTTGTATGATCTAGTGATATCTAAATTTAGTCTCTCCATGATTGCTTTTGGCGTTAAGTTATGGGATGCCCCTGAGTTTAGCATAGCATTATGTAAGATTTTATCATGAACATTCAAGCTAATGTAGAAAGGAGGGATACCCCCTTGTTGATGTGTACCATTTACCTCAGGACCAAACAATAACTCAGGTTGATCATCATTCAAGTTTACTGCATCCTCTCCTTCACCTATATTTAATGTTTCAATGATTTGTGATCTATATGATTCATTTTTCACTAGCTTCGTCAAAGGAACTGATATTTTCAATTTTGCTATCTCAGTCTTAATGTTGAATGGCAATTGAGTTTTGTTTGACTTGATGAGATTTTCCTTGGCAAATGTGGTCTGTGTATTTTTATCTTCTTTTTCAGTACTGGGCACTTTAGTTTGTGTTTCAGCTGTTTTGTTTTGAATTCTCTTAGTTGGAATGGTCTGAGTAACAGTTTCAGTTTGAGTTTTAGATGAAGTTATATTTACAATTTTTGGGCTTGAAGTCTCTTAAGTTCCCCTAGGGAGGATTTGTAGGATTTTAGTCACAGGAGCTTCTATTATCTTTTTAGTTTGGGTTTGGATTGATCTCTTAGTGGGAATTTCATTATTCTTTTTACTTCTTAGGCTATACTGTTTGTGAATCTCATATATAGCAGATTCATAGCCCTGTTTAAAGTCAAATGACTCCAGATTCTAATTGCAATTGTTGCAACATGTACAATTCCTGTTCTTCTTGAGTAAGAAAAACAATATCTTCATTTTTAATCCCTAATAAGTTTATCTAGTTGTCATCCTCTCCCTCATGGTTTTGTGAACCCTCAGCATAGTTTTCCTGGAAGGGTGGTCTAATTTGCTGATCTGCTATAGTATTCTTTCCAGTGTTAGGATTCTTCCTAAAGTTGGGGTTTCTTATTGGGGGTGGCTGTTGATTCTCCCACTGAGTTTTTCTTTCCATCTTTTCTAATCTATCCATTATTCTTTCTACACTCTTTACTAAACTATCTATTTTACCATCAAAAGTGGAGGTTTCCTCCTTAATGACAACTCTTTTTTCATATCTCATCCTAGCTTTCTTAGCTAATAGATTGGCTTCTACACTAACAACATTACTTTGCATTTGTTCCAATGTTTCAGGGTTTCTTTCCCTTAATTGGTATAACATATCAGTGTTAAAACCATTAGGGAATTTGATCAATGCTAGGTTTGGTGGAGGCTTAATATTAGCAGGGATCGCATTGTAGATGCTATTGAACCTATTACAATAATCCAGAACTGATTTAGGAGCTCTTCTAATGCTATCATATTCAGATAGTATTTGCAGATGGTTTTTCTTTCTTTCCCATCTATCAATGAACAATCTATGAAAAGCGGCTAAATTTGCAATATGATTAGCAGGTAAACCTTTGAACCATTTCTTAACATTGCCTATTAATGTTTGGGCAAACAACCTCATTTGTACATCAGACTCATCAATTTCATGCAACTCAAAATAGTCAGCCATTTTATTCACATGTTTTTGGGCAGTATACTGACTAGTAGCATAAAAAAAAAATATTTTGCTTTGATAATCTTTGGGCATGGCATGGAGCTGTGTTGGTAAAACCAAAGGTGCATCTCTGTCTGCCACAACTGAGATTTTGGTTTGACTAGGGGGCAAAGTAGGGGTGCTTGAGGAAGGGCTTGAAATGGATGGAGATTAACTAGATGAGGTTGAGGAGTTTGGTTGGATAGGAAGCTGATCAATATTGGTTTAGGGGAATGAACTGTGGTGGATATTATAGGTGAGGTGGTAGTAAATGAAGGTGTATTTACAGTATTTGAAGATTTTGCTGAAAGTTCAGAGGTGGCAGTAGTGAGGGCAGCTAATTCAACTGATTGTTGAAGATAGGCATCATCTATATGGCTTATCAATGTAGAAGTTAAAGCTTCTAGCTTGTCAAACGTATCCAACACAAATTTATCTAAATCTGGATGTATAGGCACCTTTTTTGAGTCAATGAATTGAATAAAATTAGGGTCTCACACAGTTTCATGAATTGCATTTTTTGATTTAGTTCTAAACAATGAGAGGTCAAATGACAAATCAAATGGAATATCCTCTAAAGTTGATAATTCCTCAGAGAGTGAATTTGCTTTAACTAACTAGCTACTACTTGCTTGAGTTTCTACCTTTTTTGGTTTTCTTAAAGTTTTGTCAGGGTCATCAACTATTGTAGTAGGGTTTGGATCTGGATTTGCCTTGGTATAGTGAGTCTTTTTGGGAGCCAAAATTTTAATTTTTTAATTGTTTTTTGAAACTTTTTAACATCAACTCTAAAATGACCTTAAGGGGCAAAAGATGAGAATTAAGATTTCGTTAAAGTTTTATTACACTGAGGATCAAGTCCCCAGTATGCTCGCCAATATGTTATAACTCCAATATTTCTCTAGAGTTTTTAAGAAAGAAATGATTAGAGGTAACCACAAATCTATTTTGGAGATAAGGATCTAGCCTTCCTAATGCTCAGAAAGGGCTCTCTCCTTATGATTTAACTTTGTTTAACTAATTGATTTTAGGCTAGTTATGATTGTAAATGGGTTTTGATTTGGATTTGGTGGTGGGATCACTTACTTAGATGGACAAAGGGGTGTCTTTTACCATTGGGCTATGGGGTCAAAAGTCAAGCAAACAGGACTGGATCAAGTTCTAAATATAGTGTCTATAGGGAAAGGTAGCTAAGTTACTTCAGATCTCAAGCTGGATGGTGAAGTGGTTTTCTATCGGATCCAAGGAGTAATTAATGGTTCCTTAGAGCCGATTTTGAATGAAGTGAAAGAGGTCAACCGTGATGGGAGAGCAATTAAAGATTCTCAGATCCGGATATCAGAAGAAAACATAAAAATGATTAATTGTTCAAGATAGAGTGTACTTAAACAAATTCTGAAATAAATTTCCAGTTAATTCATTCACTTTAGATAACATTCAAGTTTGTGAGATACATAAGAAAATAACAAATTTGACAAATAAAATACTTCACTAAAATAGCTCAACACATGAATCCTATAATGCAATCTCTTTATTACTCAGTCCACTCTGCTGACTTGAAAAATTGGTACAATAGCCCTCAGGTTTATGATCAATACAAGTTTACAAATGTATAGCAATCCACACTCAATACTTCGAATTATGAAGTATTTATACAACTCTAATTTACAAAATATCCCAAACTGTCTTGGGAATTAATCTAGGAGAAAGAAATATCTTCATGCAAGAAGATAGTGACAGATGTTCAACTGCTGTATGCTGTCCCTGTTTATTAGGTTGTGTTGTCTTTATGCTTTGATATTTTGTTATTTATTCTTTGCCTTCCTGTTGGTCTTCACATTGGCTCTTCTTTGTACTTTGACCTTTCAACTGATATACTTTCAACTGATACTCTTTTACCTAGCTGATCTATCATTTTTCTTCTACTGTGCTGTTTTAACACTTACTGTACATTTTTACATTTTCACTGTGTATTTTTACGATAAGTCATTCAATTTCTCCCATGTGTCTGCATCTGGTAATTGGATATTTACCATTTTCCTGTAGATTCATCTGTAGCTGTGTACTTGGTAAGTGGGTTTATTTACAAAAAGGTGTCTTACCTCATGCTAGAGGTAAAACAAGTTCTCAAAGGTCTGATATAGGACCTTTCCAGTAGGCATCCCCTTCATAGAAGAAGTATTTACCTAATCCTTTGCTACCTCTCTTTTTCTCTTGTTGTAATCCTCTTGTGGCATTAATTTATCATTTATCACCAAGGGATTGGGTAGACCCTTCTGCCTCAAAACATCAAACTTTACCATGAACTTGTCTATAGCCAGTTACATGGTTTGGCATTTGTCTTCAAGGTTTAGCATCAAATTTCTCTTGGTGAGAACCTTCTTAACCTCCAATATTGTACCTGTCCTGTGAGCTATGTCCAATTCCTGCAATTCATATTTGTTTTTGGAGTTCAGGAAATGGATGATTCTAGTAGCTTCTTTTGGCATGTCTCCTAGTTCAACTTTAACCCTTTGGATGGCTTCTCTAGCTTCTTTCACTAAGTCACTTTGTACAAGAATTACTTGAATGGATGGCCAAATATCATTGACAGAGTCAATGATATTGGCCCACAATTGTTCCTTAGCTTGGACAAGTGGCTCCTTTAATGTCAGCTCTTTCTCTAAGCTCTTCATCCTTTCATTCATTCTGGTTGCCTTCTGTACTTCTTCTTTGTGCATAATTTGGGCAAGATTATTGTCATTCTCTAGGCTGGTTATCTTTTCCTTAAGCTTGTTCATCTTTGTGGTCTGAATGGACATATATTCGAAGGCAGCCATCAGTGAGCAGCTGGTGGGCAACCATGCAGCGGTATAAAGACTCAGTCAGACGAGGCGTCTCACCAGTAGTTGAAATTGGGGGCCAAGCCTCTGATGCGTTGTGCTCCCATGGAAAGAAGCTGGAGAGAAGCGATATTGCATTGCTGGTAAGATGGAGGTTGGCTAAAAGAAATTTTGCTGTGGACTCATGCGGTTTTCCATGCTCAATCCAGACAGAGACTTATGCTCAGATTCACATTTGTTGTTCAGAAGCCCGATAGCTTGAAGTCATTTGAAGCTCTAGGTACTGTTTTGGACTTGTTGTTTCAATCTCTGGCCTCCAAATGCGTCGGTGTGATGTCCTCATCATCTTGATTCTTACGTGATGGATTATCTAGTCATTCTGGTTGTAGCATTCTCCGTATTCATTCCGAGTTATTGCACAAACGCTGAAGGAAATGTCAGCAACATTGCGAATACAAGGCCTTCTTTCGTAAATGTCGGTGCTCTTCTCGTATTTAATTCTACAATTGGAAGAGTGGCAAAGTTGCGAATACAAGGCCTTCTTTTGTAAATGTCGGTGCTCTTCTCGTATTTAATTCTACAATTGGAAGAGTGGCAAAGTTGCGAATACAAGGCCTTCTTTTGTAAATGTCGGTGCTCTTCTCGTATTTAATTCTACAATTGGAAGAGTGGCAAAGACGGCTATAGAGTTGGCGGACTGTTCACATTCCAAATATCTGTAAACGCTGAAGAGAAGCGCCTTATGAACAGAGGTGTCAGGCAGGGAATATGAAACGGCTTGGGTTCTGAGCGTATGCAGAAATCATAAATAGAATATGTCAGGGCAGCACAGGTATGGCAGACAGAGCACAGGTAATGAAGGCTAGGCCAGCGCTATTCAAGGCAGCTCAGACTAGTTGCTCAGGGAATAACAACATCTCATTTTTTTGACTAAAGGATAAACCCTGAGAAAGAAAACTACACAAGCCACACATCATAGCTCTGATACCATGTTAAACCTAAGTTGCACGAAACGGGGAAACGGGGAAGCGAAACGAAACGCGACCTCCCCAAATTTTGGAAACGGGGAA
>APFE030288644.1:0-22178 GCA_000404065.3 Pinus taeda | reverse complement strand
AAAGATAAAGCATGCATTACAATTTTATTAACAATAGATATACATTTATAGTACAATATGGTGACCGTTGGGATTCACATCCCAAGGTCCCTTGGACTACTTTGTCTCCTTAGCTTCCACACTAACCCATTTAGGATTAGGTGTCCAATAGCAATATTCAACACAACATAGAGGCACTCGTAGTCATCGCATACCACAAATCAATAAGCAAGAACACCTTGAATTACACCCCAAAGTCTTTATTATGATTGCAAAAGTAGTTCTCAACATGACAATAGTTACAAAGCTGCTTTAGCAGAAATTTTCTAGCCAGAGATCAACATGACTAGAGACTCAAATGACTCTCTAATTTATAGATAAATCCTCCAAATGGAAAAATAACGGCTAGTTTCTTTGATCCTTGTCAAAATAATCTTGGCTGTTGATAAATATTTCAAGAACTTTTAATCTTGGCCCTTGATTTCTTATTTTTGAGGAATTTTCAAATTTATCATTTAGTTCCATTTTAATTAGCTCAAAATTAATTATCTAGAGCTAATTTCCTCAAAACTTTGACTTTGACTTAACTACCAAGGTCCAAGTGTTCTTGAAAAAGACTATTGTCTTGGTGGATGACCTTTAAAGTTGATTCTTTCAAGACCCACGAATTTTTCCATTTGGAGAATTTATTTTCCTAGACAATTTAATTTTGACTCTAATTAATTAATTTTCTAGCTTAGGATTTAATTTTATTTTGCCAGAAAATTTAATTGATTTACACATGAAGGAATCAATTATTTTTCCAACTCTCTAATACATATGAGTTTTTTATTTAAAGACTCAGAGGGAATACACATTTGTCTTAGACTCTCAAGACACATAACCAATCTGCGACTCAATATGATCTAGTAAGTCAAGTGATTTGTAATAAAATAATTTAACTAATTAGCTTAAATTATTCCCAAACCTCTTTTACATCAGATTCGACTAAAACACTATGACTCACTTAATAATTCGACAATAAATTTCACCCTAGCTTTGGGGGTTAAGTTGGAGGGAAAAAACTTTTCTGATTAGCCGTGTCGAAAAACACAGGTAATCAGCGAGGTTAAAAAACCTCCTAGGATGGAATTCGTCATCAAATTATAGGCTTACCTAGATTGTTACCTAGACTCATAGTTTTACTAAGATCATTTACAATATATAACTTGCAGAATGGGATGGCTGTGACACATGGGCCGCTGATATGTGATTTGATCCTTGTTGAAAAAGTAGGTACTTCCGCTCCCTTGGAATTTTGACAATTTGAGTGCAACAATACCAATTGTTGGAAATACTGAGAGGGGGAGAGTGAATTAGTATTTCTTAACAATTAGCACTTTATTAATCTTTTTTCAGAGCATTAGTTAATCTTCAACTATTATAATTATTCAGTGAAAGTGGTAAACAACAATGCAAAATATAGAGACAATAGGCACAATATTTTTAGGTGGAAAACCCCCCCGGGTCAAAAACCACTGAAGGCTTTTCTAATTAGTTCTTTAATCTCCAACCTCAACTGAAAAGAAAGCTACAACTTCCTAGAACTTTAGAAAAGTATTCTTCTCTGTAATGACCTGCCTATAAATAAAATACGAGTATTAGCATACATACGAGATCTCCATACGATAGCTACATATGCATGGACCCGCATGTATCGCACTATATGCAAAATAGTTATTATAGGAGGAGATATAAATTAAGGTAATAAATTAATACCTTACCAGAGTATCATATATATGATAAGTCCTTAAAATCAGCAGAAAATATAAATTTTAAAAGTACAGATTAAAATTTACAATTTAAAAATTAATAAAATAATAATATAAAATAATAATTATAAAATTATAAATTTAATTAATTCATAAAAAAAATCTTGTTAAATCAAACTACATATTCAAATAAAAATCAGCGAAATCAAATGAGATTTGATTTCATAGAAGTTACACGTAACCAAAATATTGATACGAAGAAGAAAAGAAGGCGGTGGATGAGGAAATAAAAGGAGAAGGGAAAAACCATTTTGGGGGGGTGGGGGGGAGAGTTGAGAACAATTTTGGATATTGTAGTACAATTATGAAGGAAACTTGAGTCTTGATTATATTGATGTTTTTGGGCACGGGAGAATCAGATTGCTTCAATTGAAAGCTTTCTGAGACTGAGCACCTAGGTTGTACTCAGTTCGGCAGGGTGTTTTTTGGCCGTTTTGGTGACATAGCAGGTCAAGAATTGTAGCAGAGCAGACAGATTTTCAGCAGATTTTCAATAGAGCAGACAACCGGACAAGAATTGCAGCAGAGTAGACAAATTTTCAGCAAAGCAGAAAGGTTGGTATTCATTAGATTAAATTTCTTTAAAATTCTGTATTTATTATTTCATGTTCTGCTATTCGGAAATTAGCTTGAGGTACAAGTTCTTACATTCTCCAGCTCCCACTGGAAGGACACCTCAACGCCCTGGTTTTATCAACAGTTAGCTGAAAGGATGCCTTGACACCCAAGTGAGCCACAAGTCACCCTAGCACCACCCTACCACCCTGAAGTGTTTACAAGCCCAACCTGTAGGTGACTTCTTTCACCAACCTAACACCACCCTACCACCCTAAAAAGACAAGAACATGACATAGTGGATTCAATGATCTACTTACAAGATGTGCAATGAATCCTTGACTCTGTTGATAGGTGGTTGTCATTGATGTCTACCCAAGCAGCACCAGGAGCTACCCCGATCTTCCATGGAAAAATTGACCTGGCAATTTATGGAACCTTGTGTCAAGATCCTTCTAGATAGATTCTCCTCAACAAGATGTTTCCATTGATATATGGTACACCTCATTGTTCCTCTTGGTCTGAGAGAAAATTGAGGTTGAAGTTGAAGGCCCAATTTTGTAGGCTAAAACCCCAGGGGGTAGAGACATGACACCTTATTTACCAACGATTGTCAATATATGATAGGGATTCCTACTGTAATCTCACCACGTATAATTTGAATAACTTCAAGATCCAAAGGTAGTAAACCAATCATTGACTTCACACTCGGGTAGGACCATATGCACTAAGCCAATCATTGACTTCAAATTTTATTGGAATTGAAAATAATTATGGGCAAGATCCTTAACACAATATTAAATAGAGGTCTTAGGGTTTTTTGTCTTGATGTTTAGGAATGGTCTTGTTAGTACTTATAACCATATGAAATCACACCTTCAGAAGTCAATTTTCCACTCCATTAAGTCAATGACATCCTTGCTTAAGGTTTGAGGTATCAATTTAAAAGTGATTTAGAAAATTGTGTTCCAATTTTTAAGGCCTCCAACGTTTATTATTGGAGCCCCTTCTATGTTCTCCAATGGTCATCCTAGGTCTATAAAAAGGTGACCCACCTCACTTATTTCCCTATGAACTTTAACCTATGATCTGTGATTAATTACTTTGAATTTTTCGGCTACCCCTCATGACATAAATGCAGGCATCAATAGAAGAGGGTTAAGATTTATTTTTATTTTCGGGTGGTTCGTTTGGGCATGTCTTTGCAAACAAAGGACTCGAATCACTTCAGGATGGTCTTCGAGAATTGTTATAAAGTTTTGTGTCTTGTCAGTGACAAATTCTCGGCATAAAGAAGGAATTGTTGAACAATTGTTACAAGTACAGAACCTCGGCCTTCCAACAGTAAACTTGTTTTCAACAAGCAAGCAAAGATTCAGGGCAATTAAGCCCCTTGGACGTGCTCCTAAGAACATCAAGTAATTGCGGCACATCAAAAGGAGTAATTTCCGTGCTTGCAGGATTCTCCTGAATGTTAATAACTGTTCTATCTCTGCTCCTAATTACATCGCTAAGATGATAAGATGTTTGGCCTTGATTTCACATAATCCGTTCCCAATAGGGCTTAAATTAAGTGCAAGTGGGAATCCTTGGGTTTATAAATACAACCCGTTGACCACTACGTGTCAACTACCCTTAGCAGTACACCCCCTTTTCTTCGCAAAAGGGTAGCGCTTGATTGACGTGTCCGTGCCATTCAATAGTCATCGTCGACCTTATCATATTATGTTGTAAACCCAGTCTGCATGTGTGAATTGTAAATAATCTTAGAAGAGCTGAGTCATGTATGAAAATTGCCTAGGTGGACCTAATTTTCTAATGATAATCTACGTTCCGGAAAGTTTTTTGTCTCACCGATCCATGATCAACAGAGTTTTCCTTCAGCCTAACCCCAAAGCCGGAATGAATTTTGTCATTAGAATCTCAGGGGAATCCTAGTGCGTTGATCTGCTAGATTGTAGTTGGTCGCAGAACTGGGTGATCTAGGAGGGTCTATGTCAAATGGGTTTTCCCCCTTCGGATGTAAAATTGTAAAAGTCATGATGTAAAGTGTCTTGAGGGTTAGGAAATCCCCTCATAGGTCGTAAGTCCTAAGTCCTAGGTCCTAGGTGATTTTTCCAAAGGCTAAGTTCGAGGATCCATTTAAAAAAATAAAAAATTAAAAAAATTGGAAAAATTAAAAAAACAATAAATAAATAAAAGATATAAATAATAAAAAATTAAAAAAATATATAAAAATTAAAAATAAATAAATAAATAAAAATATAATACAAATTAAAAATTAAAAATAATCAAAAAATAATAAAATAATAAAATAAATTTTAAAAAAATAATAGAATAATAATATGTCAAATTTTTGAGTAAATAAATGCAGAATTTCAATTTTTAATATATTAAAATGCATTTAAAAAAAAACTCGACGGATGAGATTAAAAGAAATCTTGATCCTCATCAACGGTCGAGATTAGTTTGACATGGATCACTCGAACTAGCCATTGGGAATTTTTCCTTTAAATAGGGTGCTAGGGGTCATTTGAGATGAGATTAGATTTGAGAGTCTGGTGCTAAAGAAAGCTCTATTGTAGTCATTGTTTGTGCAATAAAGAAAGACTTTGGGGTTAAAAATCTTGCTGGTGTTACTCTTCTGAAAATGCTGTAAGATGATTTATTTTTCTGCATAATTTTATTTTCAGCCATTGTTAATAGCTTGATGAAGATTGATTTAGGCACAGGTATCTTGTCTGATCTCTGGGGTTGAATGATAGTGTAGATTCTGAAATATAGTGGCAGGTATCTCCATTTGATCTGGATTTCACTATTGTTTTCTCCCTCTATGTTAATGGTTGATTTTAAGCTGTGCAGGAAATTCTTTTTTTAGATTACCGGGTGTTAGGGGAAGTTCTCGGCTGAACTAGCCAACTCTCGGATTGTGTTTTCTAAAAGAGCCCAGCCAGTTCTTGATCCCGGGCTTATCATTTGAAATTTTTTATGAATGCATGTAGGGTTTTCTGAAGTGTCTCACATTAAAATTAAATTATGATAATATTACTGTGATTATTGACAAATATGGCTGCTTAAGAGTCGAAAATCTGTAAATGTTGTAATTATTTAGCCGATTTAGGGTTTCAATTTTGTTTTCTGCACATATCATTTCTGGGTTTTTTGTTTTTGCTATTGCAGTTTGCAGGTCTGAGAAAACAATTTTATTTTGAAAGCCAGATCTAGGCCGGAGGGCAAAATCTGGTTTCAGAATTAGTACTTATAGGGTTTTCTGAAAATTTTTTGAGGGTTTATCAGCGCTGTCTGCTGCTCAGGGTTTCATTTTACTAAATAATTTCATTTTTTTTTTCTTATATATGCTGTGTAAAGTCACACAACTCCACAAATCTGCAAACCAAATCCACACGTATCTTCTTCCTCACATTCCCCAGCGATCTAGCAAAAACTGAAGCCTCCACCATCGCTAAACGGTGTCTTCTCTGCTCCTGCATGAGGCATTCAGCCCCTTGCTCATCCGCTGTCGTTGCCTACGGTGCCTGCATCCTCATTCTGATCCCTGCACACACCACAAGTCAGCACATCAATCGAACTCATTCCACGTATCCATCTTTCGCTCCATTAACCCTGCGTGAAGCCCATCTGCAATATGATCCGCTGCCTTCGTCAGCTTCTCCCCGCGTCTTTTCCTTCTGCCATCTAGGACCTGTATATGCAGCAAACATAAATTCAAAGCGTTTCAAATTTCTTCTAGTTACATTTTGATTATGCAGTTGATCGCATTTGATTTTTTTTTTTAGAATAGCGCATTTCCTTTTATCACGCGTGTTTTTCTTTTTTTTATATACACAAAAAATAAAATTACAAAATTTCTGTTTCCTCTCTTTTTAATTAGTTTTGAGTTTCATAAAGTTAGCTTTAGAGTAGATTAGGTCTCTTAGGTTTTATTTTATGATAGTAATATCGTTTTAAATTTTTTTGATTTAATTTTATGGTAACAATTTTGTATCTAGAAAATATAAAAAATAAAAAAATCATAAAAAATAAAAATAAGACTTAAACTAAAAAATAATCAATTTTCATTTTTGTCCTATATGTGATAAGATGTTAGTTTTTTAGAATTAGACTTTTGAGTTCATTTAACTTAGGTTTTATTTCTGGAATTAAAGTTTTGCTTTGGTTCTAGATTTATCTTGTTTTAGTTTTGCTTAGGTTAAATTTTAAGTTGTAGAATTTTATATCATAAGAAACATAACAAAATTAAAAAATTAAAAAAAGTCTTAAAAAATTAAAAATTTTCTTTTTACTTTTTAAACTTTAGTTTAGATTAGATTTTATTTTTTTGGATTTAGTTTTGACTTAAAATTTTATAAATATATATATATCTATAAATTTAAAAATATTTTGAAAAAGCTTACCAAAAAGTTCGAAAATTCATTTTTTTGGAGTTTCTTGTGGTATTTATGTTCTGTTTCTCTATAGCTAAATGCATTTAAATGTTTATTTATGAGTCGGCTATATGAAAGTGGTAGGTGGTCAGCGTTTAAATTTTATGATCATTTAAAGCATTTATTTTTTCTTGAAGTTTAATTGCTGGATCATCGTTAAGGCGTTGCGCATTTGTTGAATATCTTACATCACTTGGGTTATTTGATGATAAATGATTATTTTACATGAGTTTATATTTCTGCAACATTTGATAAATAATCGTTTAATCATTTATTTCATAAGGCACTGGTCTATTAACTTAATAAAATCAATTAAGTGCTTGTTGCCCCTCGTGTCTCCCAACTCAACTGTTCCCAAGTTGGTCATCCATTATTCCATAGGGTCTACCCCCCTTAGCCGCGGGAGACAGGCTTAAATGGAGAGATTGAGGATCAGGGTGATAGCCCTTGGTCTGAGCGTTGTCGTGACAATCTATGCGACAACAAAACCTCTCAAATTACAGAACTGTTGCGACATACCTTGATTGAGTACATTCATATTTATACATGTTCAAGACCTTCTTGTAAGCCGACTTGCTGAGATAAGCAAAGACAATATTGATGTCTGGACAACATACAACAACAGGGATTAGAATGTTTTCAAGCCTCATTTCTGTAGCGCTTATTTGAAGGGCTGCAAGTGATTTTCAAGCATCTGTTGAAAAGCATCATTTGTCACACATTGTAAGGTAGTCTAGTATTTTATTTTATTCTTTTGGGTTTGGTATTAAGTATAGTTACAAATCTATTTTGAGTCCTGTATTATGTTTAGAATTCAAGGTCTGTATAGTAGTTAGGACTGTAACAAGTCAAGTTGAGGGCTTAATAGGTTTATTATGACATGTTAAGGTTGGTTAGGGGCTGCTATTTAGGACTGTGTTTGCCTTTACATCAATAATTGTGAAAAGGTGGCACTTCATCACATCAAGGCAACCCAGGTTTGTTATTGTATTCATTGCAAAATTATTAGTCATTATTGTTATTATTAAGCTGACTTGTGATTGCAGGCAAAGGTAAGTAATTAAGGTTGGGAGTTATTTTGAAGTTTTCTTTTGGGTTGGGATGTATTGGAATCTTCTCTTGTAGGATTGACCATTATTTCAAAAGAACATTGACAGCTAGACGAGATCAAAAAAATGCAATGGCATCAAACAATATGCGAGACTCTAATTGAAGACAAAACGAGAAGCAGTGAAGCCAGTAAAAGCAGATTATCGAGGCCCATAATCACTTGTAGAAACTAAGTGAGCAACATCAGGAACAAGCAGGTAGAGTAGTTTATCATTCCTGACCATTTGCCATAGCAAGTTACACCATTAGCATCAAGGGTCATTTTGTACAACAGTTGTTGAGTTTTTGCAAATATTATAAAGAATTTGTCATTGCTCGGAGTTGAAGAAGGCAAATTTGTTTTGGGATAAGGGTTTGTATTACAGTTGGGACAAGGGTTCTAGGTTTGTTGAGTCAAGGGTAGTTTAGGTCCTAGTGTTATTGGTCAGCCAAAGAAAATCATTGTACTATCGTTGTAACATGGATCATTATCCTTGGTATGGGAGTCCCACACTTTTGTATTTAATTTTTGTCTTTATAGGGTGATAGGGTGGTGCTAGGTAGGTGAATGAAGTCACCTACAAGTTGGGGCCTGTAAACACTTCAAGGTGGTAGGGTGGTGCTAGGGTGAGTTGTGGCTCACTTGGGTGTTGGGGCATCCATTCAGCTGACTGCTAATAAAACCAGGGCATTGGGGCATCCTTCTAGTGGGTGCTTGCGAAGAATGCTTTTCTAGAGTTCTAGGAAGTTGTAGCTTTCTTTTTAGTTGGGGTTGAAGACTAAATAACTTATTAGAAAAACGTTCGGTGGTTTTTGACCCAGAGGGGGTTTTCCATCTAAAAATTTTGTGCCTACTATCTCCATCTTTTGCATTGTTGTTTACTACTTTTACTGAATAATTATAATAATTGAAGATTAATTAATTCTTTGAAAAATATTAATAAAGTGCTAATTCCTAAGAAATACTGATTCACCCCCCCCTCAGTATTTCCAACAGACTCTGGACTCTTTAGATCTTGTGGATTCAAGGAATCCACTTACAATGATTTTAATGATCTTCAACTCTTCTTCAGCACAATGACTTGACAAATTTACAATGTTATACAATGACCTTCTTGACTCTTTCAACTCAATGATTTTGACATATTTCAAATGATGTACAATAACATAATTAATCCACTATAATGACTTACACGTTGACTCAAGACAAAGAACTTCACTACTGTACAATGCTGTCTTGCTGAGGTAACCTTGATAATGATGTACCTTGGTAATGATGTGAACTTTTTTTGATGATTTTGCTTTGCTGATGATATGCTTGCTGCTATTCTTAAATAATGATATACCTTAGAAATGATATCTTGAAGCTTGGCTGCCAGTATGTCTATTCTTTCAAGCTGCTCTTTTCTTGAATCTTCACAATTGTTCTTTGATGATGTTCTTTATCGTGTTGAATCTGCACTCGTGACAACCCAATACCAAAAATAAACTAATTCAAGAACCCAAACTTACCTCTGCCTGCACAAAAGGGTTAGATCAGTCATGATAGAAAACAAATACACAGTACTTACCTGACTTACCTTTGCCTGCAGTACACATGTAAGTACGTAAAAATAAATGTACAAATTAAATGATTACAATGTGTACCTGAAGTGAGCTTGTGTCTTGCTTATTGTCCTTATGTTATTGGCTTGTTCAATCATGACCATCAATCTAAGATTGGACAGACTGTTGACTAGGACAGACCTAATGAATACCCTCAATTCTGTCTAGACCTAAACAACACCCCATGAAAGCTAAACAAGATTTCTAATGACTTTTGATTACAAATTTTATACAGACCCTAATCAAGCACAATACACAACTCTACAACACTAAATGCAAACCATTAGAGGAAATTTCAACTCAAAAATAGCCACTTAAGAAAAAAATTAAGAAATTAATAAAATAATGCCATATATGCAATTTTTTAATATATCATTTCTATTATTTTACTTTTATCATAATTATCCAAATAAATGTTACATTTATCAAATATAGTATATTAATTTATCTTTAAATTAATTTATTAGCATGTTGATTTAATAAATTTTAAATTAAAAAAAACAAATTTAAAATTTAATTTAATTTAAATTGAACTTAAATTAATTTAAGAATTCCCTCAATTTAATTAACAAAAAGTAAATTTAAATTTAAATTACTTACACGTCATTAAAATTAGATAACCTTGTATATTATATTTGAATTAATTTATTAACAAAAGATTTAATAAAATTAAAATTTTAAAAATGAGTTTAAATTTTAAATTTAAGGTAAATTTGAATTAACCAAATAAATGCACTTTTTTCAAAATAATGGTATATATATTTTATATTTAAATTAATTTGTTTACTTAAGATTTAATGAAATTTAAATTTAAAAGGTAAATTTAAAATTCAAATTAGTTATGTGTCATTAAAAATATTATCGATACTATAACTTTATAGAATAAGATATTAATTTTATTTTTGATATTTAATGTAGTTTTTTGTCACTTGGATACCTTCATGCTTAAGATGGGTAAATTACATTATTAAAAAAATTGCCAGTGCCTAGTCACACCTGTATCTCTTTTGAATTTTAAAGGATTTTGATTGGCTTACGCATTATGACATGGAAATTCAATGTTAACTTTTTAAAATCAAACTTCCTCTAATGCCTAACATAATTAGACACATTCCTAAGTAATAACCACAACCTGTAATGCAATCCTTAACTTGACACAACAAACTATTAGTGCCCTCAACTAATTACAGTCCTAATTACCATACATACATTAGAGTACACAAGTCCATAAAATTTAACAATGATACTTACCAAAACTCTTAATATTATATAGTTCTAGAGCAACCAAGGCCAATACATCCTTTTATAATGTCTTTTGATCGACCCACAGTCTAGTTAATGGCTTGAAACACTTTACTAGTCCAGTGGTCTTGTCTGAGACTTCACTTGCAGTCTTGTTATAATGTTTTGGACAAACTTCTCAATGCTAGCCCTTAAAAGATAGATCGAGATTTTTATTTACAGACCGTGGCCCTTGATGAAGATGAGAACCTTAAATTGTAGAACTAGATTATTAGTTGCAAACCGAGACCTTGTGACAAAGTTGGTAGACCCTCGCTATCTTGAAATAATGCAATTTTCAATGTGCCGAGACATTTAGGTGAGCTGTTCTTTGTGGTCCTGTAATTTAAGCTTCAGACTGAGACCTTCTAACAAGGGAAACACTTCGCTAACCCTTATAGATTGCAATCCTTGAATATTTCTTGGTGTTTAGCCCTGCAACTAATCTAAACCCTAACCTAAGAGGATGTTGACACCTAATCACGGGGATTGGGTGAACAGTTGTAAATAATGTAAATAATAAATAGTGGAAAAGGAAGAGTCATCGGGAGATGAAACTCAAGAGTCACTCCCTCATGTTATAACTATGAACAATCTAAATGAATATACACAATTTCGTTTGAGGAGTACCTCCTGGGTTGACATGGTATTAGAGCCAGCTCCATTTTTACCCTCTCTGCCTTTGTAACTCCCTCTTGCCTATGTTCTGCCTATTTTGTAGAACTGACACCTCTACCATACACTGAAGTCTGAACCCATCTTACCTACACTGTCATATGCGTTTTCTATTCCATCGTCGAGTGCCAAGTCTCCAATCTCAGATGCGTTTTCTATTGCGCTTGGAGTAGTCTTGGAGGGTGTTCTCTGTTGTGCAACTCCACGCACAGTGCTCGGCCTCCAGGTCTCATACCACTATGCTCGGCCTCCAGCAGGCCTCCATGCCTCTGCGTTAAATCTCATGAAGAATGTGCACTCTCCCTGTGAACATTTCAACTCCTGTAGGCCCTTCAGCGGTCCCGGGTTCGAGTCCTGTAACGGTGTCGAGTAGAACAGAGACGAGATGAGCGATGATACCTCTGGTGCAGTACGATGATACCTCTAGTGCGGTGAACTGAATTTTTCTACCAACTCCTGATTTATATAGCTACGATTTTTGGTAGTTATATGATAGCTGCATTTTTATTTTTGGTGGTTTCTTACATACCACTGCATTAACACTCCACACATACCACTGGATTACATATCACTTCATACCACTGCACTAGATCTAGCACTCGTAGGTTTGTCATATGCTCTACATTATGGTCCAAGCATACACAAAAGCTCAACTAATACAGTGTTTTTATTTGCGCTCTCCCCACTGGCTGCCATACCTGTACTGCTTCCTCCCCATACCACCGCTTCCTCGTAGCGGAAGGATGGTTGACCTCCATTTTGGCTCACCCTCCCGGCATGACAGTCCTCGTGTTGCGGTCTTGTGGTGTGGTATCACACTGCTGCACTAGACCCGAATATCGCTCCATACTCCCGACTTACCTCCTCCTCTGCCATATAATAGCCTCTGTCATTTAATACCTCCCTCGGTTATGTGGTCCAATGCATGTTCCTTCTGCAAATGGAAATAAATATATGATGAAATTTATTGATGATTACACCAGAATGTGTTGGGTTTACTTATTGAAGAACAAATCTGATGCTTTTCAAACATTCAAGAACTTTCATACATGGATTGAAAATGGTGCACAATCTCATATTGGCTCTATTCGCACTGATAATGGAAAATAATACACTTCAAATGAACTTGAAAACTATCTTCACCAACATGGGATCAAACATCAAACAACTGTGCCTTATAATCCCCAACAGAATGGAGTAGCTGAATGAATGAATAGGATAATATTAAATATGGTGCGCTCCATGATGTTTTTCAAGAATGTAAAATTTATGTTTTGGGCTGATGCAGTTCTATGTGGTGTATATGTAAAGAATAGATGTCCATCTAATGCTATTAGAAACAAGACTCCTTATGAAATGTGGTATGGGCACATTCCTTCAGTAAAGCATCTTAGGGTCTTTGGTTCCACTTGTTATGCCTTGATACCAAAGGTACATAGAAACAAACTTGGTGCAAGGAGTCGTAATTGTATCTTCTTGGAGTATTCAAATACCTCCAAAGCATACCGTCTCTATGATAAAGTTAATAAAAAGTTTGTTGTATCTAGAGATGTAATCTTTCTTGAATCTTCCAAAGCCAACAATGTTGTTGAGCGACAACTTGATCGCTTGGATATATTCGCAAATGCAAAATCATTTCAAGAATTTGATAATCAGATTTCACATCTTGAAGGGGGGATTCCTATACTGGATCAACCTGTGGAATCTTCTTCTGAAGCACTCTCTTCCCCGCATGAAAGTCCAACCACTGATGATACTTTGATTGATGTGATTGACAAAATTGGGAGACTCAATCTTGATTCATTCCCAACTCAATCAACTGAGCAGCCTGGACCATCTCAGAAAGGTCCCCCAAATTGGCTGACAAAGACACTTGAAAGTGTTCATCCCGATGAGGTTGAAAAGATAGGAACAAGAAATTTAACCACGCAAAATAGAGGTGATGTAGATGATTCTGATTCACCCGTTGATATGGATGTTTCTTATGATTGTGAATTGAATTTGTCTACAGATTTTGAACCAATTTCCTTCAAAGAAGCTACTTATCATGATGAATGGAAAGAAGTGATGCAAAAGGAGTATGATGCCTTGATAAAGAATGGCACTTGGAAGCTGGTCGATCCTCCATTCAGAACCAAACCAATTGGTTGCAAGTGGGTCTACAAGAACAAGTATAAAGCTGATGGCTCACTTGACAAGCACAAAGCCAAGCTTGTAGCAAAAGGTTTTGCACAGAAGGAAGGGGTTGATTATGAGGAGACTTTTGCCCCCACAACAAAATGGGCTACCATTTAGACACTCTTTGCCCTAGTAGTTCAGAACGGTTGGAAAGTCCATCAAATGGATGTAAAAACTACTTTCTTGAATGTAGATCTAAAAGAGAATGTTTTTATGTCTCAGCCTGAAGGATTTGCTGTTAAAGGACAGGAACATAAAGTATGCAAACTTGTGAAATCCTTGTATGGCCTCAAGCAAGCACCACGAGCCTGGTATGAAAAGTTAACTGAGCATCTTCTGAAACTCAATTTCAAACATTATGATCTTGATGATGCAACTTTGTTTATCAAGAAAGTTGGCAAAATAGTTGTATATCTTGTGGTATATGTAGATGATCTTTTGATGACAGGGAACAATGAGAGTTACATTGCATCCATAAAGAAGGAATTGAGGAAAGGTTTTGAAATGACTGATTTGGGCCATGTTCATTACTATCTTGGTATTGAAGTAACTCAACATCCGAAATCTATATTCTTTTCTCAAAAGAAGTGCATTGGAGATTTGTTGAACAAGTTTGGCATGGCTGAGTGCAGTCCTCTAACCACTCCAACGGAACAAAACTTAAAGCTCACATCCATTGAAGGAAAAGAATTTGAGGATGCAACAAAGTATAGATAGCTTGTAGGAAGTCTCGACTACCTAACTACTACCAGACCAGACATTTCGTTTGCTTTTGGAATCCTCTCCAGGTTTATGCAAAAACCTTGTGAGGGACATTTGTCTGCTGCAAAAAGAGTTCTAAAGTACTTGAAGGGAACTCAAGACTTTGGACTCAAGTATACACAGGTGGGCGACTTCAGCTTGATTAGATACTCTGATTCAGACTTCGATCGAGACAAAGAAACTGGGGTATCTACTTTTCATTATGCTATGAGTCTTGGATCAGAAGCTGTCTCCTGGAGATCACACAGACAATCAGTTCCAACAGATTCCACAACAGAGGCAGAATATGTGGCAACAGCTGAGGCAACAAAAGAAATTGTGTGGCTCAAGAAAATTTTGGAATATTTGTAAATAAAACAAGTACATTCGACTCCATTCATGACTGACAACACCTTTGCAATAAAGTTGGCCAAGAACCCAAAGTTCCATGATCGAACGAAGCACATCAATACAAAATACCATCTGATTTGACATCATGTTGAGGCCAATATAATCCATCTATGCCATTGTTCCACTAATGAGCAGATTGTAGACATCTTCACCAAAGCGCTTGGAAGAGAAAAGCTTGAAAGATTCAGAATGATGCTTGGACTCACCAACATCCCTTCAGATTAAGGGGGGGAATGTTGACACCTAATCACGGGGATTGGGTGAAAAATTGTAAATAATGTAAATAATAAATAATGGAAAAGGAAGAGTCATCGGGAGATGAAACTCAAGCGTCACTCCCTCATGTATATAACTGTGAACAATCTGAATGAATAAACACAATTTCATTTGAGGAATTACCTCTTGGCCTGACAAAGGATCTGCATTGATATACTTGTAGGTTAGTCTTGGAATTTCATAAGAGATATGTGTTCAACTCTACATCCATTCCATCTACGTCAAATGTCTCTTAATATCTAGCATGAGAAATAGGGCTCCTAATATGTAGGAGACATATCTTCTTTGTGAAACAATAAACCATAATCACTTTGTGAAAATTCCAAATTGGAATCCTATTGTAGCAACTGGAAATTATTCTCCTAATTTTTAATTTAATTTAGCAATTTATTTGTTGTTTGCTACGATAAATACTAAATAAATCACACTGTAATCTACACAAATAAAATTGCAGAAGAATAAATGTTGGAAGAAATGCTAACACACACAGATAATAACACAATTATTGGACAAAAGTCCCTAGAAAACCCAACTTGGGAAAATTGGTGCAGCAAATGAGGGTTTTAATATTATGCAATAATGAAAAATCTGAGTACAAACTGAATGCCTGAAACTGGCAATCCACAGTAAGAAAATCTTGGCAAAATACTGAAGGGAATTCCCTTTCTCTCATAGGAAATGTCTAGCATGACTGGCCTTCAGGAAACTTGACCTCCAAACCCTAACATGAGCCTTTCCTACGCTGTTTGCCACACGTGTGGCTCGATACTGCCATTGATGAAGTTGTTATGCCTCCAACTGTTGAGGAAATCGTCTCTCCAACCTTCTAGAACCTCTGCCCGGCCTCTGGATCTGAGAACGATTTTTCTCACCAGGAAATTTATCTACCTACTGAAGCTACTATGTAGAAGCTCTGCACTACCTCTTTGAGATAACTTGACCCTCTTTCTGTTGCCTCTCGGGATCGGGAAATCTTTCCTCCGGATCATTGTCCCTGCCCCTCTCAGACTGCTTCGATCTCTAGCTCTTTCTTTGGCAACTGATTGCTGCTACTCTAGAAATCGATTTGCTCAGAAATCGAACCACTCAAGTGTTTTCTCCATCACCACATTGACCTCTTCATATAATCCTCTTTTGGAGCACCATCGACCAAGATTAAAACTTAACCAATGGCTAGGATCATCTCTGTATCGATCTGTGTGAGTTCTAGATGATTCTCACCTTATCTCAATTAATACTGATTAATTAACCATATTCTGTAAGTTTAAACCTGGGAAATATTTAAAAGAACGATTAATAATCTATTTAAGACACTTCTAGGCGAAATTTCCAGAATAGATTTCTGGGTTTTGGAAATCTCATGTTTTCTAACCTCTCCACCAAATTTCGTTGCTAGAACACATCCAATGCTACAAAAAGCCAACACTCCCTCTTAGCGAGGAATGTGTTCTAGTGCTACTGCACACCCTGTAGCAACACCCTGCCTCTGTATCATCTTTTATCACGCTGCTGATGTCTGGTCATACTGCCCACCAACCACTGCGCAAGTCTGATATTCGCTACATCTGTGCTGCTGTTGACCCTGGTAAACTGATGCCAACACTGCATCTGCCTCTCATCTATTGTTGTTGCAACTACAAGAGAAAAGCTTGCAAAATATTGAATCAACTGTGATCAGTGTAATGCATCTACCACCCGAGTCTCTGACTGCTGCTGTATCTGCACTGTTGTTGAAGTTTCTAAGTTTACTTAGTTTATAAACCCTTCATGCACTTTTTCTAATTTATTCCTATGTACTTGCTATTTTTCCTTTAACAAGTTATTTACAAAATAAATACTGAAAATAAACACCAGTGCATGCTCAACATATTACAGATCAGCAACTAAAAGAAACAAGAACAAACACACCACAAGCACCATTATTTTTGGACCAATGTCCCCGGAAAAACCCAATGCGGGAAAACCGATGCAACTATCTGAGGGTTTTCTTATTAAGCAATATCAGAGTACAATTTGGGTGCCGAAACTAGCCTACCCAACAGAGAATTTCCGGGGCAGCTATACCTCACAGTTTGAGAGAAATCTCTTGGCTAAAACCCCAGAAAATCCTTCTGGCAGTTGCTCAACACGAAACTGCTCTGCAACCCCAGCGTCTGCCCAATATGGATTGCGTTAACCTCTCTTTGTCTCACATTGGCCCTGCATCAGACTTTCTTGGCTTGCGTCAGCTTTCTGGGCCTCTGCGTCAAACACGCTAGCCTCTCTGGTGCTCTATGGAACACTTCGCTGCCTCTGCGTGGCCCTGCATGAGCCCTTGCTGGCTCTGCATCACTCTCCTTGGTTGTTCGCTGCTTTCCCGACACAATCTCTGCCTTCTTTGTTTCTCTGTACTCAATGCCCCTGAGCTGCTCTCCCGATCACTGATTTTATCTCTCTTAGCAAACGCCACTCGAGAGAATAGAATGACTGATCACTCCGGTGTACCTCTCCAAGTGACCCTCAAGCCTCCTTTTTTACTTTTCCTATTGACATCTCAACAACCGAGATTAAGTCCCTAATCAATGGCTACGATTAGATCTAGCTTGATCCATGTCTTTTGGACCATTTTAACACAGATTCATATTAATACACATTAATATTTTATTTTCCTTAAGTTTAGACTTAGGGACTCCATTAAAAATATTAATTATTTTAGTATCTCCTGATCTGTTTAAAATCTGTCCAAACCTTTTCTAAGTATTGGAGATCTCATGTGCCCCAACCTCTCCACCGAATTCATGGCTAGAGCACATCCGATGCTACCCCAAATCAACACTCCCTCTTAGCGAGGACTGTGCTCTAGCAATACTCCTCACTGAGTATTACTTTGATCATCCGACATCGGTACCTACGCTGATGCTAGGCCTTCCTGTCCACCATCCTCTGCACTGCTGCCTCTTGTACTGCTGCCTCTTGTACTGCTGCCCATGGTTCCGCCAATGCCACTACTGTATCTGTACGACATCTCCCTCTACATCGGTGCTGCTGCTGGTCCTTTCTCCCAACACTGCATCTGCACTGCACCTCCTCTCATCATGTTGCATTGTGCTGTCCACTGCTGCACTGCAACTCAATTACTGAAAAGTAACTGATCCTCCAACTGACCTCCCTGTTGGGCTAGAGACCCTCTTGATGCTGAAGCTCTCTCTTTTGCTGACAAGTGCTCCCTCTCTTACCTCTGCGCTGCTGCAACAACTCCCTGCATCTCGCACTGTTGCACACCTCTCTGTGCCGTTCTGCACTGGTGCAATACTCCTGTCCCTCTTGCACTGCTGCAGCCTGCTAGCCTCGCGCTGTCTCGGGACTCCTGCACTGTAGCTCTCTCTCCCACTCCATCTGCATCCATCTCTACCCACTCAGCCATTCGTGCTACTCCTCATTGGGGCTCCCATAGCAAGGTCTAATCCAAGACGCTGGGTACCTAAAGGATCCTGCCCTTCATCGCCTCTAGTCCTCCTGACTACGGCTTGATGTTTACCCACTTCCGGTCAAGTGGTGTGTGTGCACTCATGGCACAATCATCATATGTCAAAACTTCCTTCTCTGCCCGTGCTGGCGCTTCCTTAGTCTCCGAAGACCCTCCCTTACTCTTCTTCCTTGGGCACTGGGTCGCATAATGACCCATCTCCCCACAGTGGAAGCACTTGATCTTGGAGAGATCTTTCTTCTTCCGCTTCTCTTGCTTTCCCTCAGATGCTAGGGCCACATCCTCCTCCTCCTATTGAACTTTGATCCCTTTGCTGCTGCTTCCTATCTTCGACTGCTGTCTGATCTCTTCCTGGCGAAGAGCTGCTCACATCTCGTCCCAAGGTAGGAGAGTCCCTCTGCCTAGGATACCCTGGACAAACACTTCCCAATCTTTTGAGACAACATTTAGGGTTGTCCTCACCATAAGCTCCTAATCCAGTGTCGCTCCTGTAGCAGTCAACTGGTCTCGGATCTCATTAAGTCCTCCGAGGAAGGTGTCAATCGATTGACCCTTCTTCATCTGATACGACTTCATCTGGTTCTTGAGCAACATTCTTCTCTGCACAGAAGTATGCTGGTACAGGTTCTTGAGAGCCTCCCACATCTCAACTACCGTTTCCTTCTCGGCTATATGTGGTACCATCAAGGATAATGCACTTGGCCCTCGCCACCGCCTCTTCGTACTTGTCGTTATCATTTGGGTCCACTGGGATAGCTATAACCTTTAAGGCGAAGTTCTTGACACGATTCCTGTCAAGCACTAATAAGATTATGGCCTTCCAGACTGCGTAGTTCGATTCTCTGTCCAGTCTATCCTAGTCTCCTACCCCGTCTAGTGCCATGACGCTCCTCTACTTCCCTCTTGGAAGTTTTCTGTTCGACTCCTCTAAGTCTCTACTGCCCATTCGGAAGTTCTCTTCTGGACTCCCTCTGAGTCTCTACTTCCTGTCTGGAAGTTCTTTTCTGGACTCCCTCTGAGTCTCTGCTTCCCATCTAGAAGTTCTCTTCTCGACTCTCTCTGAGTCTTGATTTCCCTCCTGGAAATCTTTCTGCCGCTTGTCGAGATACCCCCTACTCAGATCGTCTTGTGCAACTGCATTGCTGATCCAAGTTCCTCGGCTAAAAACCCTCGGTAACAACTCCTCTGGCCTTGCTCTATCAGGTACTGTTTTGACCAGTGTTGTGAAAATCGCGATTAAATCGCAATTTAAGGAAAAAATCGCGATTTTTTCCTTGTGCCGATCAAATCGCGATTTTTATACGAAAAAATCGCTGGTATTTTTTTTTGTCGATTTTTATTGAAAAATCGCGATTTTTGATAAAAACGAAAAAATCGCGATTTTTTGTGAAAAAATCTCCGGGGGTCGCGACAACATGGTTTTATAACATTTTTTTGGGTTTTTCATGCGCTCATTTGGACAATCACGCGCGGAGGGAGGAGGAGCTCTTGGAGACCAAGCTGAAGAGGGTTTTTAGCCAAATCTAAGTGCTTAGAGGAGAAAATCAAGAGGAGACCACCGATTTCTCCATAGAAACGGTATGAGGATTAATTTTTTTTGTTTTCATTGTTTAAAAACATTGTTTTTGTATGTTTTTCATTGTTTTTGGTTGGGAAACTTGGTATGGGCACCCTTTTTCTTTTGTTTTCATTGTTTTTAAAGATTTTTTTGTATTTCTTCATTGATTTGGGATGGGTAACTTGGTATGACTATGGGAACCAATTTTTTTTTTGTTTTCATTTTTTTTAAACATTATGTTTTTTCATTGTTTTTTCCATTTGGTTGGGTAACTTGGGTTTGGAATGGTTGAAAGTAATTTGTGTTTGAAACTTTGAACTTTGGAATGGTTGTTTTAGGTTGGGTTACAGGTAACTTGGATTTTCATTGTACAATCATCAATGTAAAAATAAAAAATTAAAATACTAAATTGTAATTTGTAATTTTGTAAGTTGTAATTTTGTAAATGGCAAATGCTAAATTGTAATCCTAATCCTTATTTTCTCATAGGTTCTCAACTGCACCAAAACACCATTCAAGACTTCAAGTTTGCAACTTCAAAGTTCAAAAACAAACATGCCAAGGAAATTGGATCCTTTCTGGGAATATGCTGTACCTCATGCTCCGAGTGATAGACAAAACTTGAGTTGCAAGTTGTGTGGAAAGGAGATGTTCGGGGGGGTGTACAAGTTGAAGTTTCACCTTGCACAAATCCCTGGACATGATGTGGGGCCTTGTACAAATACAAATCCTGAACTTATCCAAAGAGCCATGAGAGCATTGGAAGAATTAGAGCAGACTAGAGAGGCCAAAGAAGAACCCAAAAGGCAACTAAAAAGCTCAGCTGAAGGAAGTGGGCCAAGTGGCACTGGTTCTACTGCAGCATCAGCCAATCCGGTAGCTGCATCATCATTTTTTGTTCCTCGAACCACACCTAGTTCACAGCCATCTATCGGTTCGATGCTAAAAAGAACTGAGAAAGAACAAGCTGACAAGTTGATGGCAAAATTTCTCCTCTGGAGTGATATTCCTTTCAGCATTGTAAGGAATAATCCATTTTTCCAACCTACTGTTGATGCTATTGCTAGTATTGGCCCGGGGTACAAAATCCCTTTTCATCATGATTTGAGAGGCCGGATTCTTCAAAATGAAAAGCGTGACTGCACCCAAAGATTGGAGGATTTTAGGGCATCATGGGCACAAATAGGATGCACTGTTATGTCAGATGGTTGGATTGACCAAAATGGGAGAACCCTTATAAACTTCTTGGTTAGTTGTCCCAAGCGGACTATGTTTATCAAATCTGTTGATGCATCTGCACAAATCAAAGATGTGAGAACTTTATGTGATTTGATGGATGTGTATATTTTGGAGGTGGGTGAACAACATGTTGTCCAAGTCATAATGGACAATGCTGCAAATTATGTTGTTGTTGGTAGGATGCTTATGGACAGGCATCCTATTTTATTTTGGACACCTTGTGCTGCCCATTGTATTGATTTGAATTTAGAGGACATAGGGAAAATTCCCTTTGTCAAAGATATTGTTGACTCATCAAAAAGTATTACAAAATTTATATATAATCATACATCTGTGCTTAGCTTGATGAGAAGATTCACCAACAACAAAGAGTTGGTGCGCCCTGCCATTACACAGTTTGCCACCAGTTTCATATCTCTTCAATCCCTCTTGATTTCTATGTGGGATGTGAAGAGAATGTTTCTTTCGGAGGAGTGGCGTGCTTTGCCAATGAGCCGCAAACCAGAAGGAGAGGCCATATGCAGACTAGTTTCATACCATGAAGACTTCTGGGCAGGAGTGCAGGAGGTGTGCGCCGTTACTGAACCTTTGGTAAGGTTCTTCAGTTGGTTGATGGTGAGAAGCCCGCAATGGACTATTTGTATGAAGCCATGGACAGGGCCAAGGAAGCCATTTGGGCCTACTATGATGATAAGGGAGATGATGGATTTCAGAAACAACTCCTTCTATGAGGAGTGATTGATGAGCGATGGAACAACACACTCCATCGTCCCATTCATGCTGCTGGGCTTTTCCTGAACCCTGCATTTTCTTATGCATGTGGGTTTGATTTTGATGCTGAGATCATGGATGGATTCTTATCCTGTGTC
>APFE030288636.1:33172-46544 GCA_000404065.3 Pinus taeda | reverse complement strand
CAGCTAGGGCGATGGTAGCTTATCTTTGAGAAGAGATGTGGTGGCTACATGCCTTTGAACTATGTTACAATGAGGGTTGAAGGCCTATTTATTGTTGAGAAACAATGGAAAACCCTAAACATCCAAAACCTAACCCTAGAAGATGAAACGCTAAATTGTGGGCCCCGTTTGGGTAAATTGGTACATCAACTTCCCGGGGTCATAACTTTGGCATACGATCTCTATTTGACGCGTACAATATCTCATTAGAAAGACTCTGGAAGTTCAAGACCTGAAAAAACTGCTAAAAATAGTAAACTGTGCTACACATAAGGAAAATAAAAAGCTGAAAGAAACAATGGTGGGGGTCCAAGTGGACTTGGTGGGTGGCCACGAATATCCACCTGGATCATTGGGCCATTTGCATCATGGGGCTTTGAAGATAATGCAACAGATATCTAGAGGACTTCCCAAAGATAAAGTTGAGCAAGTTGACACATGCAAAGGTTGTACCTTGGGAAAGTACACCAAGTCTTCCTTCCAGTATCAAGACAGTTGAGTAGAGGCTATCTTAGAGCAAGTTCATACTGATGTGTGTGGACCATTCTCGATGACATCCACAACGAAGCAAAGGTATTATGTGATTTTCATTGAAGGCTATTCTCGTAAATGCTGGATTTATTTCATGCAGAAGAAGGACCAAACTTTCACAAAGTTTTGTGACTTCAAAGCTTTGGTCGAGAAAGAGTCAAGGAAGAAGATCAAGGCCTTGAGAAGCGACAATGGTGGAGAATATGTCTCTAAAGAGTTTAAGGACTTCTGTGCAGCGGAAGGAATTAAACAAGAGTTGACGACACCTCATAACCCACAGCAGAATGGGGTGGTCGAGAGGAAGAATAGAACTATTGTAGGGGCAGCACGGGCAATGCTGCATGACCAAGGCCTACCACTTCACTTGTGGGTTGAGGCATGCAACACAACGATCTATTTGCATAATAGAAGCCCGCATCACATACTTGGGATGAAGACACTAGAGGAAGCTTTCTTCGGTAAGAGACCAGATGTGGGTCACTTCAGGATCTTTGGCTCATCAGTATATTGCCATGTGACAAAGGATGCATGGAAGAAGCTTGAGTCGACAGTAGAGTTGGGGATACTTGTGGGGTAAACTAATACACCTCACAACTATCGGGTGTACTTGCCTACCAGTCGGAGGATAGTGGTTCCAAGTTTGATGAGCAGAAGGCCGTGCGAGTTTCCCTTGAGGGTGAGCTCCAACTACAGGCCATGGAGGAACTATTGGTTACGAAGGAGGAGGAGCCTCAGATTGATGCGGAGTAGCTGCATGCAAAGGTTCCATGAGTGGAGATATCCACTCAAGTAGAGTGTTCTAGAGATGGACGGAAGCGCACAAGAGACACTGATAGATTGTTGGAGGATGCGAAAGAGAATGTGGGAGCACCAGCTTCTCAACACAGACAGAGGAGGTCACCTGAGAGGTACATTGGATACATGGCCCTTACTGGGGAATGTGTTAAGACCGAGGCATCTTCCTTTGAGGAAGCAGTGCAGCAGCTGATTTGAGTTGATGCTATGGTGGAGGAGTATGACTCCATAGTTCGTAACATTGTTTGGGACGTGGTCCGAGACCGGAGAACAAGTTAGTTGAGTGTTTGCATTGGCTTTACAAAGTAAAACAAGCTGCTGATGGTAGTGTGGAGAAGCATAAGGCAAGATTTGTTGCTCGTGGCTTTTCACAGGTCGAGAGGATCATGTTGTTGCAGTATATTTTGACAAAGGAGCAAGATGTTGACATTTTGACAAAGGCATTGTCAAAGTGTAAATTCGAGTTCCACAGAGACAAGATCGGGGTGGCAAATAATCCCTTTCTTATTGAGAGGGAGTGTTGAAATATGGCAACAAGAATATTCCAATTTAATTTGTCATTGAATTAAATTGTGAATTAAAATCGAATTTAGACTTAACAACTACTTGAAAATAATTATTAATTTATTTTAAATTAATTAATTGGAGAAATTCAACTTAGAAGTCTTTCTGAAGTCATGCAAGAGTTATCCCTTAAATTAAGGAGATAAGATTGAGTTATATTTGAGTTGTAATTAGTTAACTCAGTTTACTGAGTTAAGTCCAGTTAAATTAGTTCCAAACTATACTAATGGTGAGTTAACAATCAGTTGATGCATGCATGCACTTAGCTAGTGCTACTCCAGTTAACTGAATATTCCCTCATCAGAAACTCATGCATGTCTATTCTGAGAAAGAACCAGTTGAGTTAAATGTCAATGACAATGTACTATCAGTTGCATGTGTTTTCTCAAAGAGAAAACTCATGCATGCAGTCAAGGATTTAATCCTTGAGGATTGTGCAATTTTGGAAGGTTATCATCCACTTGGTAATGAGGTTTTCCACTTGGTTGAAGGTGAATCATCCACAAGGAACAACACAAGGAATTAGGAGCTTGGAGGGTAGACAAGAAGGCTGGAGAGAAGCTAAGATTGCCTGTGAGCATCTGTGAGGATTGTACTGAGAGCTGGCTGGCTGTGAGAGCTATGACTTTGTATAATTCCTATGTATTTCCACCTGTATGATAATACAATAGTGTAGGGTTTTTAGCTGAGGCTTTCCACAAAAGTATTTTCATGTGTATTGTGTCATTGATTTTTCTTCTTCCGGTTATATTGTTCAGCTCGATCTTTAAGCTTACGCAAATTGATAGTAGAAGTAGGTTATAATATTCTGATTTGATTTATATTGCATTATCGGGTTAACCTACATTATATTTTCTACAAGGCTATCTTGGATACACAATCACTTAGTTGAGAGAATATCTCAATCACACACCAATCTAGGAAATATCTAGATCTAAACAACTCCTTAGGAATATGAACAAACTCCTTTACATAGAAAGAATCGCAACTAAGACAAGTAGGAATTATATTTTTCAAGTCACTCTCTTAATGACTACCTGTCTCGATCTCAATCTGCAAAGCCTAGTTGTGGTCATGTTGTTTACAAACATGATAAAAAAGAATATGACAGCGTCCATATAAAGGAACAACCATCTACCAGAATGCATTAGTACCAACTGTTGTAATCATCGGTCAACTAGGATGTCCTTCGTGTACATGGTTCAGTCAACCAATATCTTCATACATGTACATGTACCTACAAATCCCCCTCCATCATCGTTATCATGGGTTTTATCGAATTACTCATAACCATGCACTGGGTTTTATCGGCTTACCCTAAACCATGCCTAAGGTTTTGTTGGCTGACCCTAAACCATGCCTATAGGAATCCTTGTCAACTTCACTCTCACACGTGGTTCTGGGTTACCACAAATCTACACTACAAGGTGGTTTTTGGCTTACCACAAACCTGCACTTACATACACTATCACAACTGGTTTCTGGCTAACAGAAACCTGCACGTACATAGTGGTTTATAGCTTACGACAAACCTGCATTTTTAAAGTGGTTTTAAGATTTCCACAAACTTCATGGGGGTAGACATGCCTCATTAGGCTTACATTACACACTCCAACTCTTGGAGTTACCAAGTACATACATTACAAAGACCACTACAAAACATCCTAGACTTGCTTACCAATAAATTTATGTGACACATAATATGCCATCATCATGAGTTTATTCCACAAACTCACACAAACTTTAACTTAATTGTCCGTCATCCTTTAATCTTCAATGCAACTCCAACCACTATCCTCTGATGCCATCTTCACTGTCATTTCTTCATCATATATGGTGGTCAATTATTCTTGCAAATAAATTTGTCTATCGTAGAATCAAACTAGTGACAATAGTTGGCCAGACTAAATGTCACAACAACAAACATCCAATTTTTTCAACTAGATTTGCATTAATATATTTTTACATGAAATATGCGCATCTTGAAAAAATCAAGGTCAAAGTCAAGGCACCATGTGATTACGAGTAGAACCGATAAGATGAATATACAATCCATTGAAATCATAAATGTTCACAAAGTTAAAATCGGATTTAACACAACAAACAACAGAATAGTAGAGCCCACACGACATTATGCTTCACGCTGGCTCCACTTTAGCTCTGGTTCTTGCACAGTTCAACAATCAATGATTCAGTCGCTAAGCTTGATTTTGATTCACATAAATCTCATTTATCATTCGTTAGTCTCTGCTTTTGTGAGCCTCGCATAGGCGGGCCAATTATATACCTTCTCCTACAACAATATTGAAGTAGAGATTGAGGATGTTGGGACAATTGTTGTAACAATATGGGGAGCATAGTTTCCTCGTAAAATGACCTTCTCCCAAAGCATCTGTAGGTATGCCCACAACCAATCTCTCTACCCCACATGCACTCATGCATTCTTCCATTTCTATCCATTCATAAATTTTCTCAACAATAACGTCAAATGACTGGCATTCGTACAACATAGTGCATCCTTCGATATGGACTTCTTAAGCATACAATGTGCTCCAGAAGACGATACAAAAAGGGTGCAAACTTCCCGGAGAATCTTCTCGCATATTATGCGTCCGTAAACAACTTGCAGTGTTGTAACCAAAACAAGGGCAAAGGTTGTCAAAAGAAGCTTCATTACACCCATTTTTCTTTAGTGTTCTGAACTTCGGTTGTTGTTTTGTTATTAAATGAAAACGTGTGTAGCACCAACTATATAAACATTTGTAAAAGATGGAGGGAAATTCCACGCAATAAAGCCAAATAATCTCCTCAATTCCAAAAGAAAGATGACAACGATTATCCTTAAGTGTTAAATCTCTACGTTCAGGCTTTCATGCCTCTACAGCTTATATAAGCAGCCACCATACACAAAATTGAACAAAAAAAAACTCCATGGCGTTTTATTAGCTCCTCCCTCCATTATAATGTCGTTGAATATCACCTACCAACACATGTTGTAATTTATGTGAAACTTGATTTACAGGTGGTTGTGCTTGACTTTTGACACCAAAACCATTGACAACGCCTAACCACACTTCTATCACAAGCCCAACACATGACTTCTTGGAGTGCACTAATGCAGCTAGCTTCCATAGGCAGGCAAGTTCAAATTCGACGCAGTTAAGAGCGTACTTTCCACTGGCTCCACAATAAAAACGTTGGTTCGAGAGGGGTGCCTCTCAATTATCACCCCCAAAACCACCGAATAACATCAGAGGTGGCACAACTAGGAGATAAAGGTGGCACAACAAATTCAATGTTGCAGATCGATCTCAATTTGATTGACACACACAGAAGTCACAACTCTAACAGTTGCGGCATAACCTCCAAGACTCTCCACTCATAGATATACATATCGACTCTTTAAGCGAAGATCGATCCACAATGCAATTCGGTCAACAACGCTGCATAGAGCACACGCCAACTTCTCAACACGTCTTCTCTGGCTGAAACAATCGCTCAACAAATCAGGTGATCTCGGCCATAAACTTAATCACACTGCATGCTTCCATGCTCACCTTACCAATTTCGACTTTGCAGTCTCTACAAACAGAATCTCCTTTTCTACAACTCCTCTGATGAGCCCCAGAAATGGGTAATTATATGGGCTCATTTTACCTCTTAATTCAACTTAATCCACCATTCTCATTAGTTTATTGCATGTTTTTGATCATATTTATGCTAATAGAGTGAATTGGGTTAGTCATTATGCCAAAAAGTCTAATGTGTGCTTTATGCAGATTTTTGGTCAATTTTGAGACAAAATCAAAGGTTTAATGAGCATTTGGCAGCCAAATTCATGGAAGAAGGGAGAGGATTTGTAAGAGGGTGTCCCCTTCATTTATGAGCCCTTACCTCGAATTCTCCATCAGAACTCGAAGCACAAAGGTCCACTTTCTGAGGGGCAGTCGAGCAAGTCAAGTAGGACTGCTGCTTATCTTCAGTTCTAGGACGCTGAGTTCCTTAATTTTAGGAGGACTGTTGGGAGTCTCCATTTGTATAAATATGAAGGCTTAGGGCCTCAGGTTTTTTAGTTATATTTTAGTTAGATGTTATCCATTTCATATTATATTTTTGCACTTTTGTGCAGTGTTGTACTCAGCTCATTTTCGAGCTCTTTGTGTAGACACTTTTGTGATGTAACTATTATTTTTTGATCAATGAAGATGAATCCTACTTTGAGCCAGCACTGATCTTTCTTAGGGGGCTGTAGCTCTTGGGGTTGGGCCCAACCCAAGTGCCCAGCACCTCCTTTGTGTATTTATATGTTTTTCTTGCATTCATGAAATAATTTCTGTTGTTTAGGTTAAATCTTGCTTTGCTACTTAGGTTGTTTTTGATGATTAAAATAGTTGTTCTTGCTTCAGGTTGATTAGATAGTTTGCTGCAATAATAGAAAAAGATCCACAAAAAGGCTACCAAGCAGACCTTGATCTCCTTTCTCCTCCCTTGGGACCATGAATTAAGATCAAGACACTCTTGCTGCTACCAAAACATTGTTTTTGATTTCCAATGCAATTGCTAGTGTGAGATTTCGAGTTACAGAAATTGATATCAGTTGTATTTACATGCTTAGATCTGTTCTTGTTTAGTTTCCATGGTTTTCTTGCATAAATTCTTGTCCATAAAGTTCTGTTCAACATTTTCTAGTTTTTAGATTAGAATTATGTTAAAATAGGTAAAACTCTGTTTTTTTAGTTCTTGCTTGGGACAATTTTGAAAAGTAAATGTGCAACTCACTTGTAGAACACTCTAGCTTATCATTCTTCCATCACACAACCTGCTCCAGTCCATCTCTCAAGATTTCCTCCACTCATTCGCCATACTTTCCCAAACTGCTCTAGTTTTTTATGTTCTTGTGCAAAATTGCCCCCTTGAACTTTGAACAAATCCAACCATCTCTTTCATGTCTGATTGTAGGTTTTAACCTCGTACGGAAATTACCTGCATACGAATTCTAAATCACAGGAAAAATAAAAATGCAAGAGCATAACACATAAAACACATATACACAGAGATTTTCTACTGGATCCCAAAACCGGGACTACCAGCTTGATTTTTCATTATATTCCTTTCAATGTTACAATACATATTTATACATGTCGAAGCATCCAATAGCATGGACCGAAAACCATCGCGTCCAAAACCATGGACCGAAAACCATAGGTAGGTTTGCCCAACCTAATATAGGGTCCAAAATTTTTTTTCCCAGGGCACTACCCCGAACCCCGTAGAGGGGGGCTACCCGCCCCCTTCAAACCCCCTTGACAGGGGGAATCAGCGCAACGAAGGGGGGGTCCGCCCCCCCTCTAACCCCCCGGTTCACTATGTAGGTTAGTCGTGGAAAGAATATAACACAACCCAACAATGATCTTCCTTGACAGAGTCCTAGATCCTTTGACACCTCCATCCACCCTTCATTTCCCTTTTTTCACCATTTTTCCACCTTCAAACCTCCAACAACCACTTTCGCCCTCCTCCTGTAGAACTTCCTGTAGCTCCCCTATAGCCTTCCTGTAGAAGCTCATGCGAGCAATTTTTCGAAGTCTGATCATAATGGAAATTTCCAGAAGGTTACTAGGGACTCCTTAGGTCCTCTCCACACCTTCCCAACCTACTGCAAAAGCCAACTCCATCTCCCTTTTCCACCAAACCTTTGCACAGTCACAAATAGTTAAAACACAAGCATAATAATTCTGCATAAAATTGTTCAAAAGTACAAAAAGATGGTTCTTCCACATTTTCCTTCAGAAATAGCTTAAGTACATGTATTTAATCTTGACAGCAGTCCATGGCATCCATTTTTGTAATTTCATCTCTTTTTCTTGCAAAAGTAGGGTTAGTGGGTAAAACTAGGGTTTGCATTTTCTTTCAGCTTTCATCCTCTTTCTGCAAGTAGAATAGTCTCTTTTGAGTTAGCTTTCTTCTATCACAATCAAAAGCTTCTTCTGAGAACTCATAGAAGTTGGCTTGAGATCCTAGCGAATTTGTGCCAGTTGATCAAGTGACAGCCTGCAGTAAGAGCTAGTACTTGTGCATACAGCACCATCGCTTCCAAGTTTGTTACGAACTACCGGGTTGATAAAAGTAAAGAAGGGAGTCCCAGGAATTGCAGCATCATTGCTGCAATACTAGAGCTCACCACCTTTTTGGTGCTATTGCTAGGGAAGCGTCAGAGTACTTTGTGATTACTGCTTTCTTCTATTTTTTACTACAACATTCTACTAAGTAGTTTATTTCATTTCAAATTCTGCAATTTTCATTTCAGCAAGCGTAGATTAGACATTTCATGTTTTCATTTCAATTTCGCAATTTCATTTCAGCAAGCGTAGATTAAACATTTCCTGCTTTTATTTCAATTCCACAATTTCATTTCAGTAAGCGTAGATTAGCTATTTCCTGCTTTCATTTCAATTCTGCAATTTCATTTCAGCAAAATAGATTAGTCATTTCTTGCTTTCATTTCAATTCTGCAATTTTATTTCAGCAAAATAAATTAGTCCTTTCCTACTTTCATTTCAATTCTGTATTTTCATTCCAGCAAGATAGATTTCAGTTAGTTGCAATTTGTTGTTCAATCAATTTCAGTTTTGCAGGTACAAGCATAAACAAACAAAAACCAACCAAAAAGATTTCCTTTCATGCCTCGTAGGAGTAGAGATAATTTAGAGAAATGCTTGCCAAACACCCCCACTGCTTCGCACAGCCAACCTTCTCTCTTCTTCGGTGGTTGCAATCAAGAAACACCCTTAGGTAACAACAAGACATATTTGAAGAACCTATAGGGGGGAAGAAGAATAAAACATTCCTCTGGAGCCAATGGCTGAAAACAGAAATGTTGGGAGCAATACCTTTTCTTCCAACTCATCCATTGAAGGTGAATTGGAAACATGTGGGAAGATTTCAAGAGCGAGATGAGGTAAATGCTTGCCATGCATATCAAAAGATATGGAGAGGAAGTAGAGAGGGCTTTGGCCATTTTTTGTCCCAAGTGCACTAGAAAGCATCCTAGGAATGAATGTCCATTGCACTCCATAGAAGTGTGCTTTGTATGTGAAGAAGGCCATCCTACGAATCAGTGCCCTTCTTTGCCCGGAATTAAAGTTGCATATCAGAGGGCCGAAGGTGCCACTGAACCACTCTATTTCATGAACCAAAGGAGGCCACATGGACCCAGACCTTACCAGCAGGGAATGCAAGGGACATCCCAGACTTATTACAACCTCTATCAAGCCACTTCCATGCCTTCTTGGGGTCCCCTTACTCATCCTTCCTGGTCCATACCCCCTCTTTGGTCGTATCCATCTCAATATCATGCTCAACCAGCTACTCATCTACTTCACCTCTATGCTCAGCCACAACCTCAGTGGAATGCACCTCATCAGGGGTGGAGGCCCTAGTACAACTCTCTTCCCGCTACTTTGCCTCCACCACCTGCTCAACCGCAACCATCGCCTCCTGCTCCACCAAGGCAGCCCCAAATGCTTGCTCAACCGAACCCGAACCTAAATAATAGGCAGGCTCAGTAAGTATATAGTGGGAAACCAACTGCCCAACCACAACCCTATCCACATCCATCTCAAATATACACCCCCACTCAACTTCCTGCCCCACCATTTCCAAACCCGCACATTGAAGTAGCTCAACAAATTACAATGATGAGGTACAACATTTCGAGACAACTCCTCTTGAGCTCAATGATATTCACCATAGCTCAAGCAGAGTATTGCAAAAAAGGGATTATATTGAAAGCATTGAAGGATCACACCCAGCAAAAGAAGATTCAAAAGAGGAGATCAAAGGTCCATGGGTTGCACTTGATGAAGAGAAGATATCAAAATCAGAGATTGAGAGAGCTCCCTCATGGTTACCATCAAATCCTCCATATATTCAAGAGAAAAATCAGCAAAAAGAGGAAGATGTGAATGCCTTGATAGAAGAAGACATGAAGAATGATCCAGATCACCAAAAGGACCAAGGAAACCACAGCTATATTGAGATATGGTTCTTAACAAGCACTAACTTGTAGCAGTACTCTCTTCCTCAACTATGCTTGATCCCTTCAAAGTCAAATCATTTGGTCTTTGAAATTCGGATACCTGTCAAAGCATGCATTTCAAGCCTCCACATCATTTTGTTTATCATCTCAATGTGCACATGGCTCCATTGGAAGTATTCTTATACCTGAAAATGATTTTGTTTTTCAAGTAGGGTAGGGTAGAGAAAAAAAAGGAAAAAAGAAAAAAATGAAAAATAAGAGAAAATAAAAATAAAAATCTAAGGTGAAAACCTCCTTGGAGGCGCCTCAGATTGGCTCATTGATTGAAAACCTCCATAAGTCAGTCAATGGGTTGGAAAGAAGAGAAAATAAAAAGAGAATAAAATCCCTGGGTGAAAACCTCCCTTGGAGGCGCCCAGGGCAGACAATTAGGGTGAAAACCTTCTTGAGGCGCCCTAGTTGTTTTCAAAAAAAAAGGAAAAAAGAGAAAAAGAAAAAATGAATTTCTAGTTATATTGTAGGTCTGCAAGAGAATTTCAAGAAGCAGCAGCAGGTGCCAAGAAAGCTTTGAAACCAATAACAACATCTATCCTACCTTCCCTCGCCCTTCTCCATAATTCTTGACATCCTTTCCACCTCACTGTGCTTCTTTTCTAAACATTGTGTTTTCTATATGAGGATCTTGTAGAAATTACAGAGAGCTAGAAATGGACCTCAAAAGTAATTTGAGGAACATGGAAGCTTCATAAAGGGTTTATAAATCCCCTGCAATTTTCAAACCTCTCTCCCATCAATTCCAAGTCTGCATTACAGCCCAAGCTCATTTTTCTTACTATGGAAAAACTGCAGAATGCTCTGATACAAAAATACATAGAGCAGAAATTTGTTTTTTTCCCTAACTTGAAAATCATGCATGCATTTAAAAAACTGTTTGATGGGGAGTTGTATAGGGATGATGGCAACATGCCCAAGCAATTTCAACGAATTCCAGTGCACGGTTTCCAAGAAATTGATCTCCGTCACCTTAAGCCATTTTCAGTTTTTCTCAAAATCCGTGCATCCATTGACCACAATTTTTCTATGGGAGGTGCATAATGATGATAGAAACATGCTCAAAAAATTTCAGGTCAATCCAGTCTATCGTTTGGGAGCTATGGACAAAATAAGTTGATGGCCTGCAAAAATCTAGCATCAGCAGCATGAGGGTGCAAATCTGAAGGTTGAAACAGACTCCTGCAGCTACATCTAGCCAGAGGATACCTGCACAAGAAAAATAGCCACACATCAGACAGCCAAAACCATACAGCAGAAGGGATACAGGCATGCAACAATTGAATATGAGCATGCAGCAGCAAAAGAACCAAGCAGCACACACATTTCGACTTATAGGTAAGTGTTTAAACCAGTTCCTCTATTTGCATCTATATGATTCGAAACTTCATAAACGAATGAAATGGTTGGATTAAGCTAGAAAGATGGCCAGTTAACTGGACACCCTCAGCTAGTTCGATCGTACTCACTGGAGATCACACTGCACATGTGTCTAGTCAACTCATGGAAAAATCTAACAGTTAGGTAGTGGCAGCTGTTTTGGGCTCAAGTGCCAATGATGTCAAGTGATTAACAGGCAGAAAACATACAGTTTCATAATAACACTGCAGTGGGGACCAACGATCTGCATGGGGCCAACGTACACTTTGCCAACTCACCCTCCATCATCGAAAGTCTCCATAAGCAACCATAAGAACTCCTCTTTGAAATACTCTCACCACCTTTATTTCCATTTTATCATTGTCCCCGCAGTCGCAGTAAGCTCTATATCACCTCCATAGTAGTGAACTAGTCATTCTCTACCATTTTTCAAAACCCTCCTGCTTATCGGGTTCTACAAGAACGACAAACACTGTCTATAGGAGCCAGAAGATTTCTACAGGAAGATTGCTACAAGAAGTGCAGAGAACAACTCTCTAGAAGGAAAACCCGAGATTTTTGTCAAAATTCGAGTTGGAAACGATGTAGGCTTGGGAAACCTCTCTGCATATGACTTGTTTGAATAAAGTGATGAATTAAAAACTGTTAGGCCCCTATACTACTAGTGTAATCCCTTATTGTTATTAGTACAACCCACTTATTATATTGATGTACCCATGTAGTGCCCATATTGTTACTATTGTGCCCCATAGAAGCCCACTATTGTTATTATTGTGCCCTTACATTATTACTGTTATGTAGGTCTGATTATGTTATGACCCCTTAGACTTCTATATATAGAGAGGAGGTCTTTTCATTTTGATCATCGAAGATTGTTCATTTTATGTAATGTAAAGGAGGTTGCCCCCTCGAAGAGGCTGAATTATAAGGCGTTGATCTATCTTTTCTATCTTCTTGAGCTGGTTTCATAACATTTGGTATCAGAGCTTTGGATTCTAGGGTTTCGCTGCTCCAAACAGGTCACCGTGGCATTCTCGCTATAATGTTTTTTCTGCGACGTTTCAGAAGTCGAAAAAAAAACCTATTTGAGAAAACATCGCGTTGAATCTCAGGTCTGAATTTCAGAGCTTTTGGTGCTATTTTTTCGGAGATATGATATGAGGAAGTTGGTCCTTTTACAAAATCCTGAATTACATTCAAAACATGTGACCTGGGGAACATCGTCATAACTTTCTCTCTGAGCATCAGATTGAAATTTCGTAAGAAGGTATAGAAAGAGGACGGACTGTCATTTCTTGTATATAGTGTTCAGAGCCAAAGGTCAAAACAGGGATACGTGGCACGTCGTACAAGTTCGCTCTACTGAATTAGTCTATAATCAGGTCACTGTGGGAGATTTGGCATAACTCTTCATTGGAGAATCCAATTGGGGTCAGACTAGTGGCATTGGAAAGAGGACACAGAGGAATACTATAGGTCGTAGTTTTAGAACTTAAAGATCTGAAAGTACAGAGTTAGAGTCATTTCAAGATCGAGCTCCTAAAATCAAGAAAAACAAAGATGAGGAAGTTTGGTGGCAAGGATCCGGTAAATTGGATACATCAGATGGAGCAATATTTTGATCTACATGGTGTACAACTATTACAAAAGGCATGTATTGCATCTTCATATTTAGAACCGGATCAATTTTTATGGTATAAAGGGCTTTGTTCTCGTAAAAAACTTGTTACATGGTCAATTTTCACGGAGGAAATGATAGCACATTATGAGGATACAAAGAGCAACACCTTCTTTAGAGCAACACCACAACAATTGGAAAGAGAAAAAGGGCTTTGTGACATATTGGAAAGCAAAATTATGAAGAATACCTTTCACAACTATAAAGATGGAAGTGTTGTTCTCCTAGCATTCCACAACCTACAAGGGTTACACCACAACAATTGGAAGAAAAAAGAGAAAAAGGTCTTTGTTACA
>APFE030288636.1:0-29052 GCA_000404065.3 Pinus taeda | reverse complement strand
GCCCCATAGAAGCCCACTATTATTATTATTGTGCCCTTGCATTATTATTGTTATGTAGGCTCTGATTATGTTATGACCCCTTAGACTCCTATATATAGAGAGGAGGTCTATTCATTTGAATCATCCAAGAATTGTTCATTTATGTAATGTAAAGGAGGTTGCCCCTCGAAGAGGCTGAATTCTAAGCCATTGATCTATCTTTTCTATCTTTTCTTGAGCTGGTTTCATAACAAAAACATGACATTGGGTTGAAAAAGAGAGTGAAGATTAAAAGTCTGCCTGCATATTTTCCCTAAGTTCTACACAGTTCTCTATTTTCTTATCTACATTTGAAATCTGCCTCCTTCTTTCTCAAATTCTACTGTAAGGAAAATACATGCAACCGTAGAAACGAGCTTGTCTGAAAAAAACAAATTTAAATATCTGCCTACTCTCTAAAAAGAATCTATGTTATTTATCCTTTGTTTTGTCAATTTTTTTTTTCAAAAGCAGAGAGTCAAATTCAGGATAAAAGCAGTTTAAAACAAAGGGAAATATTGCAATTTGATGTTGTAAGGAGAAGCACATGGGAAATTCCTTATTTGGTTTTAGAAAAAGACGAAAATTCAGCTATCCCTCTGTTTTCAGTTTTGCCTGCTTTCTCACCTAAGCATTTCGTTAAAAAAAATAAAAAAAATGGAGGACAAGCTAAAGGAATTAAGAGGAGAGTTGGCCATGGTAAAACACATAGAGAGCAGTAAAAAATCCCAGCTACAGGAAGAAATGGAACTGTTGAAAAAGCAGTTACAACAGCAAGAAATTCATAAGGGAGATAGGTTGTCCATCTTGGGAGGGCAGCAACAGCAAGAAGGTCCCCTAACAGACAATGAAGCAAGAGAGAAACAACAACAAGAGGGAGAGCCACAAGCTGATGTTGAAATGATAATGAAACTGCTGCAAGGAAAAGAGTCTCAGGCAGCAAATGAAGTGCAGATTTTAAAACAACAGTTATAGGAAAAAGAAGCCCAAATGGCTTCCATGGCCAGCTGGGCAATATAAGCCTTGCAATGTAGAAGCAAACCAGCAGTGAAGAGGAGGATCAGTGGAAGGACATGGACAAGAAGACATAATTTTATGGCACACATGAGTAGACCACATCAGAAGCTTGGGATGATAGGGAGGCCACCGGGGCCATCAAAGATGAAGAGATAGATTAGTTGCTCAGAGGATGAGTAACACCTTTAGTAGGGGGTAATGATGAGCCCTAGAAATGGGTAATTATATGGGCTCATTTTACCTCTTAATTCGACTTAATCCACCATTCTCATTAGTTTATTGCATGTTTTTTTATCATATTTATGCTAATAGAGTGAATTGAGTTAGTCATTATGCCAAAAAGTCTAATGTGTGCTTTATGCAGATTTTTGGTCAATTTTGAGACAAAATCAAAGGTTTAATGAGCATTTGGCAGCCAAATTCGTGGAAGAACAAGGGAGAGGATTTGTAGGAGGGTATCCCCTTAATTTATAAGCCCTTACCTCGAATTCTCCATCAGAACTTGGAGCACAAAGTTCCACTTTCCAAGGGGCAACCGAGCAAGTCAAGTAGGACTGCTATTATCTTCAGTTCTAGGAAGCCGAGTTCCTTAATTTAAGGAGGACTGTTGGGAGTCTCCATTTGTATAAATATGAAGGCTTAGGGCCTCAATTTTTTTAGTTATATTTTAGTTAGATGTTAGCCATTTCATAGTCTATTTTCACACTTTTGTGCAGTGTTGTACTCAGCTCATTTTCGAGCTCTTTTTGCAGATAGTTTTGTGATGTAACTATTATTTTTTGATCAATGAAGATGAATCCTGCTTTGAGCCAACACTGATCTTTCTTAGGGGGCTGTAACTCTTGGGGTTGGGCCCAACCCAAGTGCCCAACACCTCCTTTGTGTATTTATATGTTTTTCTTGCATTCATGAAATAATTTCTATTGTTTAGGTTAAATCTTGCTTTGTTACTTAGGTTGTTTTTTATGATTAAAATAGTTGTTCTTGCTTCAGGTTGATTAGATAGTTTGCTGAAATAATAGAAAAAGATCCACAAAAAGGCTACCAAGCAAGCCTTGATCTCCTTTCTCCTCCCTTGGGACCATGAATTGAGATCAAGGCACTCTTGCTGCCACCAAAACACTGTTTTTGCTTTCCAATGCAATTGCTAGTGTGAGATTTTGAGTTGGAGAAGTTGATATCAGTTGTATTTACATGCTTAGATCTATTCTTGTTCAGTTTCCATGGTTTTCTTGCATAACTTCCTGTCCATAAAGTTCAGTTCAACACTTTTCTGGTTTTTAGGTCAGAATTAGGTTAAAATAGGTAAAACCCTATTTTTTTTAGTTCTTGCTTGGGACAATTTTGAAAAGTGAGTGTGCAACTCACTTGTAGAACACTCCAGCTTATCATTCTTCCATCACACAACCTGCTCCAGTCCATCTCTCAAGATTTCCTCCACTCATTCTCCATACTTTCCCAAAATGACCTAATTTCTACGTTCTTGTGCAAAATTGCTCCCTTGACCTTTGAACAAACCCAACCATCTCTTTCATGTCTGATCTTCCTTAACAGAGTCCTAGACCCTTTGATACCTCCATCTAGCCTTCATTTCCCTTTTCCCACTATTTTTCCACCTTCAAACCTCCAAAAACCACTTTCAGCCTCCTCTTGTAGAACTTCCTATAGAATTTCCTGTAGATCCCCTGCAACTTTCCTGTAGAAGCTCGTGCGAGTGGTTTTTCGTTGTCTGATCACAATGGAAATCTCCAGAAGGGTACTAGGGATTCCTTAGGTCCTCTCCACACCTTTCCAACCTGCTGCAAAAGCCAACTCCATCTCCCTTTGCCACCAAATCTCTGCACAGTCACAAATAGTTAAAACACAAGCATAATAATTCTGCATAAAATTGCTCAAAAGTACAAAAAGATGGTTCTTCCACATTTTCCTTCAGAAATAGCTTAAGTACATGCATTTCATCTTGACAGTAGTCCATGGCATCCATTTCCGTAGTTTCAACTCTTTTTCTTGCAAATGTAGGGTTAGTGGGTAAAACTAGGGTTTGCATTTCCTTTCAGCTTTCATCCTCTTTCTGCAAGTAGAATAGCCTCTTTTGAGTTAACTTTCTTCCATCATAATTAAAAGCTTCTTCTGAAAACTCATAGAAGTTGGCTTGAGCTCCTAGAGAACTTGTGCCAGCTGATCAAGTAACAACCTGCAGTAAGAGCTAGTATTTGTGCATATAGCACCGTCGTTTCCAAGTTTATTACGAACTATCGGGTTGATAAAAGTAAAGAAGAGAGTCCTAGGAGTTGCAGCATCATTGCTGCAATACTGGAGCCCACCATCCTCCTCGGGTCCAGTGATGGAGATGCGTCACGTAGGCCACTCAACCCTTCAGATGAACAAGCAGTACCACAGGCACATCACACAATACTATTTTTATTTCCCCGACTCTCCTATGAGGGGGGAAAGACCCAGGCCCATACAACTTCTGATACCAATTTGAAAAAACTTATCACTCCTTGAATTAATCAAATAATTTTGTATATAAATATATGTAGTGTTGTCTCAAGATAGGTAGACTTTCTTAGATACACAGTCACTTGGTTGAAACAATATCTCAACCACACACCAATCTAGGAAACATTTAGATCTAAACAACTCCTTAGGAATAGGAACAAACTCCTTTCCATAGAAAGAATCACAACTGAGGCAAGTAGGAATTATATTTTCCAAGTGTACCTAGAGGTGTTCTACAACTCGATCCCGGTATAGGAGAGATGTGTAGGTGTAATGTAAGAATGTATGTAAACATTTTTACATATCGGCTCAATATGTTGAATTTATATTAACATGTTCAATTTATAAGACTTTAAGGATTTGTAAACATTTACACATGGGCTCGATTAAATAATAATAATTGCGCCGTGAGGCACTCTATACCTAGTATATGAGGGAGATGTTGTCATGTAACATAACGTTACGTTACATTAAAAAATAAAATATATGTGTGTGTGTGTGTGTGTGTGTGTGTGTGTTGGCTAATATATATTGTATATGCAGAAGATATGTGACATGTTACTATATATGTGTCCGCTAATATTATGATGATGATGATGACGGTTACCGTCCACTGAGACCAAATTGGTCTATCGGACCTGTAATTTTCTTAGTTTTTAATTGTCAAGCTCCTCGTCTTTCTTGGCGAGATTGGTGCTATAGCTTTATTTTTTTTCTCTACGGTCTTCCAACTTCCTTTATCTTGCATCTTCTTCATCTCTTCTGGTTCTTGGGACATTGTTGTCTTAGCTTCGCGATCTATTGTGTTTGTCCTTTTGAAGATAGTCGGAGAAGAAGTTTGGTCTAAGAGATCTGCTTTGCTGTTAAATGAAGATTTATTTTATATATTGCATATGCTAAAGATATGTGTAACATTACTTTAAAATAAAGAATTTAATTTATAAAATAGATAAAAAAATGTGTCGACTAATATTAACAAACTCAATTTTGAAAATGATATATATACAATTTAAAAATAGATCAATTAACTTATTCATTGAATAACAAAGAAAATTAAGTAAAGGAAGTGGTTAAATGAAGATTTATTTTATATATTGTATATGCTAAAGATATGTGTAACATTACTTTAAAATAAAGAATTTAATTTAAAAAGTAGATAAAAAAATGTGTCCACTAATATTAACAAACTCAATTTTGAAAATGATATATATACAATTTAAAAAGAGATCAATTAACTTATTCATTGAATAACAAAGAAAATTAAGTAAAGGAAGCGGAGGATTCAATTGGGCATATTTTGTAATAATAATGAGGTAAATTTCTAGGCATTTCTGTAGGTAAATTTTTCATTGAATAACAAAGAAAATTAGGTAAAGGAAATTTATATTTCGTTGTGTTCACGTTTTGGGTTGTGGGAAGGTAAACTCAATATAATGGAAGGTGCTCAATAAAATTAGTAGGAGTGAGGGGAAATATTGAGTAGAATGTAATATTTAGGGTGACGTGTGACTTGAAATATTAGGCATAATTTAATAATATTACATTTTAATTAGTATTTCTCCCCACCCCTTGCCACTATTTATTAGGTGGGGGTGGTTATAAATATTTGGTAACATATAATATTGTAATATTATATTTTATGTAATCAATATATTTGTAACAATTAATATAGATGTGTTCCATCTATAAATTAATTTATAAGCAGATAAAAACTTAATATTTAAAATATGAAAAGATTTTTAATCATGAAGATTTACCATGATATTATTAACTTCTAAGTAGTTTTTTAACTATACCATGGGCCAATACCCACAAGAGAAAGATAGAGAGAGAGGAGGAAAGAAAATTATAATACCATGGGCTGCTACCATGGTTTATCAATACCATGGGTCATCTAGACTTATTATGTTACGGATCTAGGCTTTTAATTGTTACAATACCATGGGCTAATACCATGACTTATCAATACCACATGCCCAAGAACAATAACTTATTTCAAAATAAAAATATTTTACTCTTGAGGTATATCTAAACCCTCTATCCTCACGACTACTAACAATATTTTCATAAAGATTAAATGGAGGTTAATATATACATATGTGAAATTTATATAATATAAATAATATTATAAAGAACTAGGATAGATGCATCTTAACCAAGGATCCAAGCATTAACAATGATAGAGAAATCAAAGTGATAAACAATGATAGAGGAAAGATAGTGAGTGTTTCTTTTAATTTTTTTATTATTGTATTCTCTTTACCATGATTGATCCAAAATATAGGTTTAATATTTTACAACCAATTATGTTTTTTTATTAATTTAGATACTTTCTTAAATACAATACAATGGGATCATATTTGAGAAAGAGAGTGAGATGGAAGGGGGAATAGAGTGTGGGAGAGAGACATAGAGGTGAGAGACACAGTGAGAGAGATAAAGGAAGAGAGAGAGGAGGGGGATAGATGGAGGGAGAGAGATGGATTTGGAGGGGGAAAGAGAGGGAGTGACAAGGGAGAGATGAAAATAAGGGAAGAAGGGGAAGAGAGTGTGGGAGAGTGACATAGAGGTGAGAGACACAGTGAGAAAGATAAGGGAAGAAAGAGAAAAGGAGAGGATAAAGATAGGGAAAGAAGGGGAAAAGAGAGACAGGGAGACATAGATATGGAGGGGGGGGGAGAGGATGAGAGAGAGAAGGAGAGAGGGAGGGAGATAGTGACAAAGTTGGAGGTGTGAGGAGTGTGTGTTGATGGGAGAGACAGAGGGAGCTGGGAAGAGGGGGAGAGAGAGGAAGGAAAAAGAGAGAGGACTTGAGAGAGAGGATAGAGAGAGAGGGGGAGAGAGATGGAGTTGAAAGGGGAAGAAAGACATAGAGAGAGAAAGGTGGAGAGGGAGTGACAAGGGAGAGATGGAGAGTCAGTGGGGGGGGAGAGAGAGTGTGTGTGTGAGAGAGAGAGAGAGAGGGAGAGGAAGAGGGAGGGAGAGGGAGAAATACAGACATAGAAGTTAGATCTAGAAAGTCATGTTAAGATCTTTAATGTGGTTGTTGATTTCTAATCCTATTTGATCACGTGCACTATATGCATTGATTTCAATGTAGATGTCGATTTATAATTCTATTTAATACCTTACACTAGATGCATTGATTTCAGTGTTAGATATTGATTTCTAATCCTATTTTATTTCTTGCATAGATGTATTTTTTCAATTTAGATGTCGATTTCTAATCATATTTAATACCTTACACTAGATGCATTGATTTCAATTTAGATGTCGATTTCTAATCATATTTAATACCTTACACTAGATGCATTGATTTCAGCGTAGATGTTGATTTCTACTCATGTTTGATTGATTGCATTAGATGCATTGGTTTCGGTGTAGGTTGATTTCTACTCATGTTTGATTGATTGCATTAGATGCATTGGTTTCGGTGTAGGTATTGATTTCTAATCCTATTTGGTTGCTTGCACTAGATGCATTGATTTTAGTATAGATGTTAATTTCTGATTTGATGCAACAAGATGTATGATGTACATTAATTTCAAAGTAATTAGATTAATATTGTACATTGATTTCAGTGTAAGCACATCTCTACTTCCTCCATCTATATCTCTATCTCCCATTGTCTCTCCTTCTTTATCTCTCTATCTCAACCCTTAGACATACACACTCTCTCTCCATATCTATATATATCTCTCTCCCTCCCTTGCTTTCGCGTCCCTCTCTCTCTTCCCCTTCTCTCTCTCTAATATTTCTCTCTCCATGTCATATATCTTCCTCCCTCCATGTCTTTGCCTCTTTCTTCTTCCTTCTCCCCGCCCCCCCAATCTATATCTCTATCTCCCCTTGCATCTCCTTCTCACCCCCAAAACATACATACTCTCTCTCAGTGTAAACACATAAAAATTATTCAACCATAAATACAATACTTGAATTTTCATCCTAAATAAAATGTTTTCTTACCCCAAATGTATGCTTCTTGAAACTATAAACTATCTATAATTGGGTACATTCTTATTATTCCCATTTTCCATCATTCAACATTGTTAATTACTTTGCATTCAAATGTGCTAATAGAAAATAACTACCATTGAAAATTATTTGGGGTTTAACACTTCATAAGTCACAATGATTGAATTTCAAGAAAACTACTATTAATATTGGAGAGGAACGGAGACAAGGTATGTTGTTTACTACAGTAGCCCGAGTTAAATATTTGAATGATCTATGATTCCAACTACTCTTTTCATATGATCGATATGAGAAAATGGAAAAACTAATAGGTGTGACAATATGAACAATAGAAGAAAATAATATTAGGTTGATTGCAATGAAATTGTTTGTAAATGACTATATTCTTAGTATTCACATTTTCTATCTATCAAAATTGTTACATTGACGCTTTGTAGTAAAAAAATGTATTTCATCATTCAAGTTACTAGCAATCTCTCTCATCTCAACAAACTAAGGTAAATAAGAAAATTTTAAATTAAATTGACCAAATTAATCTTAGACATATTTAACATATTTAAAATGATCAAAATAATTAGATGTTGAACAAATTTTGTATGACCGCACAAGACTGAAACCAACCTAGATCCATCTCAACACCAGATCTATCAAGAGCCGAGAGGGATCAAATCTCTCGAGGTGCAAACCTTTCCTCAAGTTATGCACTCAAAAATAGGTTTGCACCTCGAGAGATTTGATCCCTCTCGACGCTTGATAGATTTGGTGCTAAAATGGATCTAGGCTGGTAATAATTATTATCTAATTTTAAGGTCACAACCAGACACCAAATTGGTGTATGAGACCCCCTTGTTTGTGGGACAAGGGACCCACCTCTGCGCAGAAATTTGACTACTAAGTCTACGAAGGCATACATACTTTACCCCCTCTGGTTTTACTCTATTCCCTCTAGTTTTGAACCTGTGACCTCTTAGGAGGAAACACATGCTCTTAACCATTAGGCCCACTCAAGTTGTAAAAGGGTGAAGTTAAATAAAGCTCAATATGGGAGAGATGTTGTAGTGTCCAGAAGTTGAAAGTAATAAAAATATATTGTAATGTGTTTTTATTAATAAAATTACCAATAACTTTTTGATTAAAAAAAATCACAATATGCATATCACATTAAAATATATAACATATAAGTAGTAGCTATAAGTTAAGATCCATTTTACCTTATAAATTAAAACAATGATTATGTAACCATATTTAAATTAAGTAATAAATACATAAAAAATTTAATACTTACACACCCACTCTATAATAGATATGATTTCTTGGATATAGAATTTGTTACAATAGCATGGCTCATTAATACCACATGCCCAAAAACATCTCTCATTTCACAATCAAAATATTATATATATATATATATATATATATATAATATATATTATATAAACTTAATTTTATTACATTTTAAAAAACCATCTCTCATTTCAACATCTAAGCAACTAACTATACGAACACGACCAATTATGAATTATCACCTCCTTTGATTGAATCATTACCTCCATAACGCATGCCAGTAACAGAACATATGTAGACTTGGTAGAACTCACACTAGAAATGACTTATTTACCTGGTAAATGAATCGACCTCCTCGGTCGAGTCCCTCTATTTGGGAAATATGAGCGATAAATCGATGGCTTCCTAGACAGCGAGCGTGCTTATCACCCTCACCATATGAATAATGAGTCCCTAACCGGCCTCGACCTCCTCGGTTGAGTTCGATGGCGGCCTTTAGTCGAGAGTTCGGCAAAGCTTCACCCTCACCATATGAATAGTGAGCCCCTAACGGGTCTCTTCTTCTTCTTCTTCTTCTTCTTCTTCTTTTAAATTTTTTTTTTTTTTTAACTTAATTTTATTACATTTTTGCACCGAGAGACACTCTCCAACCTAATTTAGAAGAGATGTTATAATGTCATGTTATGTTATGTTATCAAAACACTTTGACTTGGTCAAATTACATAAAAAATAAATTATAATTATTAATTATTAATAATTAAACCAGCCTAGATCCATCTTAATTCTAGATCTATGAAGCTTTGAGAGGGCTCGAATCTCGCAAGGTGCAAACATTTCTACAAGTTCTGTACTGAAAAAATAGGCGATCCCTCTCTGAGCGCTTGATAGATCCAGAGTTAAGATGGATCTATGTTGGTGTAACATAGTGTCATGTAATGTAATGTAATGTGATGTCCTAAAAATTAAAATTAAAATTACATTAAATTAAATTAGAAGATTTAATGTAATGTAATGTAAACATTTTAAGTAGTCAAAATAAAATAAAATAAATATAAATTATTGGACTCGGAAGAGGAACCAACAATTATGCAGAACTTTTAACCTTGAAACTTCACATGTGCTCACCTCTAGAAAAGGGTTGTCTTTCTTTACAAATTTTTGGAGACTCTTTAAATGTGATAAATTGGTTCAATGTTGTTCAGAGACATCACAATAAATTTTTACCACCTATTTTAGAAGAAATAATCTAGTTAAAATTAACTTTAAACTATATTTTGTGCTACCACATTTACAGGAAACGTAATGCAAATGCAGACACCCTGACCCCCTATCTATGGAGGGTGCTCAACAAGATCAGGGCACTCAGATCAACGAGTCCATAGATGAAACTGTTCATTTTTACCAGCATCAATCTTTCTTGGATTTTTGAGAGTCATACATACTTATATGGATCGTCTTTACCGTTGTGGTTTTTGCTGCCATCTGGTGTTGGACACTCCTTATTTTTGTCAGACTGTAATATTTATATACTTGTTTAATAAGGCAGCGGATGCTACTTAGACATATGTCATAGTATAGGTTGTTTTTTACTTTTCATGACTAATGGACAATTTATTTTTTTGGGACTAATTTGGATTGAGGACATTTTCCTTCACAATCCAATTTTTTATTCATGCTCTATATATTGTTATATGGTGAAATGTTTTAAGCATGTGCTTATGTAACTTTTATATATCTTAATAAAAGGTTACAATTTTTCTGCATATATAATATATAGCCAATAAAAAATAAAAATGACCCATGGTATTCATTGTGCAATAAGGGGAAATTAAACCAACCTAAATCCATCTTAACTTTGTATCTATAAGCACCAAGAGGGATCAAATCTCTTTTAAATTGAAAGAGATTTATTACTTCTATGCCCTTGGTAGAGCCTAATGTTAAGCTAATCTAGTTGGTAATACCACAACCCGAAAACTCATAAGATATTGAGATGAATATTTATTTATTTATTTATTTTTAATTAAGTTAAAAGGGTTAAAGGGACATAACTACTTTTGAGATAAATCTCAACCTTTAATGCATGACTACTATTAAAAATATCATAGAATATTTCATGAAGGTTAAATCCCTACCATTCACCTAATAATTATTAATAATTAAATAAAAATGATGGAACAAGGTTCCAAAATAAACACGTCTATAATAAAAACAAGTATTGCGGGGTAACGTAGTCCATGCCATTGAAATTAAAGATTATGTTTCTACCTAATTTGCATATAGAAGTTGCTACCATGATACATATAAAGCGTACTATCAAATATTTAAATTGATATTAATATAATATGGTAAAGCCTTGTGGTCATATGTGGGGTAGGAATTCTTTCATGTCTACAACTAAACACAAATCTAGCCAGGATATCACTACTGGAAAACAAAGGTCAATTATTGGGGCCCTTAGAGCTGTGCAAGCCCCTAAGTATGTGACCTCATGATTTTTCTATCTTTTAATTATAGGGACCTAGCAAGCAGATTTAAAAAATTGGCCTTGAGGAGGTTGGTTAATACTGTTAATTTGGATGTTATTTTTCTTTAAGAGACTTTGGGAGACAGGGACTGGATTTAGAAAGTCCCAGAATCTCTTATTCCAAGACGTTTTTTGTTTTTTGTTTTTTTTTTTTGGTGCAAAAAGGCAGGTTGAGGGGCCTTGCCATTGGCCTAAATAATAAAAAAAAAAAACTATAAAAGTATTAGGCTTTTGGGGTTATAACTTGTTGTTAGGAGCCAATTTTATTTTGGTTGATATGCGCAAGGAGATTAAGGTAGTCAATATCTATGGTCCATGTCAAGACAAATCCTTGTTTTGGGATGGGTTGATGAGGAAATCGTATATGAAAGAAAATAATCTTGTTGTTGGTGGTGACTTAAATTTTTCATTGGGGGCCTCTGAAATATGGGGACTCATGCTCATGTGGACTCACAGGCAGAACACTTCATACATCTCTTGGAGGATGACAAAGTTTGTTGTGTGGGTTTGATAAAAAACAAGCCAACATGGAGAAATAGGTTCATGAGAGACTCCATGGTTGCTAGCAGGATTGATCGTTTCTTATTAGCTAAATCCATAACGGAAAGGGTCCCCATTTTTTGTTAGTGGGTCGGTCCTAGTGGAGAATCTGACCATCATCCTGCTTTTCTAGAATTAAGGGGGGCCAAAACAAACTAAACAACCCCTTTAAATTTTATTTTTCATGGTTAAAGGATGAGTCTTTTGTAGATTGGTGATTAAGAATTGGATGCCCTATAATCCTAATCTTGGGGATTCAATTGTTGAATGGTTTGTTGCAAATCTAAAAAAGGTTAAAAATAATTTGTGGCATGGGCAATCCAAAAAAACAAAGGGACGATGAAACCTTAAGAGTGGTGAAAGATGAATTGAACCAATTGGAAGAGCCTAGTGGAGGGGGTTAACTACTGAGGAAATGACATAAAGGTTCTACTTCCTCGAAGTGGAAAGAAGGAGAATTATGGGAGAGAGAGAGGAGACGCGAACACAAAAGAGTTAGGTTATATGGCTTCAAAGTGGTGATGACAATACAATTTTTTTCATAACTATGCAACAGGGAGAAAAGTTCAAAACACTATATGGGACATAGATGCTTTGAAAAGAGGAAGAGCCTCTGCTTTTATGGAACTTTCCAGACTTGAAATGAATCACTTTAGCAATTTGTTCAAGGCTCCCCAAGAAGCACCTATTGCAAAAATTATTTAGTTGGAACGAGTTTTCCCTTGTTTTGCTAAGTAGGACGATAATTAATTTCTCAAGGAGCCCATAAAAAGATCAAAATTCTAGAAGGTGCTATATAGTTTCCAAAAATACAAGAGCCCCCACCCTGATGGATGGTTGGTGGTATTTTTCTTGGGGGTTTTATGAAACTTTGGGCAATGATCTCCTTATGGGAATTGAGGATTCTCGGCAATCGGGGTGGATCTATGCTACTTTCAACTCCACTTTCATAGCCCTTATCGCAAAAGTTGATGATCCTTGGTGTTTTTATGATTCAAGCAATCTCTTTATGTAAATACATATAAATAATTATTTATAAGATAGTTGCAAATAAATTAAAACCAGTTATTTCCAAAATTGTCTCTAAAGAGAAATTTGCTTTCCTAGAGGATCGTCAGATTCACAAAGCAATAGGGATTGCTAAGGAATAATTACACAACCTTAAAACCCGAAAGAAAAAAACATTAGTAATCAAGCTAGATTTATCAAAAGAATATGGCTGTGCCAGTTGGTATTACATTAGATTGCTACTCATGCATCTAGGTTTTGAAGTAGCATTCATCAGTTGGGTGATAAGTTTTATAACATCGGTGTCATTTTTTATGCTTATTAATGGTTTTGCGTCGAGTTTAATTACTGCGCAAAGGGGTTTGAAGCAAGGTTTTCCCCTATCCCCCCTTTTATTTTTGTTGGTTGTTGAAAGCCTAAGTAGATTGATCAAGGAAGCAAAAAGAAGGGGTGATATTAGTGGGGAATGGGTGGCTGAAGACTTGACCACTAGCCACCTTTTGTTCGTGGATGATGTTTTACTTGTTCATGATGGATCTAGAAGATACCTTGCTACTATTAAGGAAGTGTTGAGTCTTTTTCAAAAGGCTACAGTAATGTGGTAAATATCACAAATCTTATTTGTCCCCTATTGGGTTTTCGAGGGATGAAGAGATTAATGCACAAAATATGTTTCGTTTCCAATCCATAAACTTTGATGGAGGAATGAGATATTTGAGGTTTTATTTGAAACCAAATGATTACAGTAAGAATGAATGGCTCTAGCGTATAGAAAAATTGAAAAGAGAATTAAGAATTGGTGTTTGGGATGGCTATCTAGAGCAAGCATACTTATTCTCGTAACATCTGTATTGGAAGCAATTCAAGTATTTTAGATGTCCATGTCTTGGATCCTTGCCAGAGTGTTGAAATCTATTAAGAAATTATGCAATTGATTCTTATGGATGGGGAGTAAAGAAGGCAAAGACTTTCCTTGGGTCAAATGGGATAGAATCACATTGCCCAAGGGCTATGGGGGCTAGGGTTTGAAGAATATTCCTTCTTTTGTAAATGCATTGGATGCCAAAGTTGGGTGGAGACTGCTCTCCACAAACAGTCTATGGACTACCATTACCCACAAGAAATATTTTTATCCAAGCTCTCTTGAAGACTAGCTTTGGGCTCCAAGCAAGAAGGTTTCAAATATATCCATTACTTGGAAGGCTTTATTATCCTCTTTCTCAGTGGTTGATGATGGTCTTGCTTAGAAAGTGGGGAACTGGAAAAGTTGAGAATTAGGATGGACCCATGGGTAGGTTGTGGAGAAAATTATCACCTCCCTTAAGAGACGGTGCTTTTCCTTAACGAAAATGACAGACTCACTTTAAACCATGTTGTCAGTCCTTAAAGTACAACTATGTAGGCTCAAGACTAACTCAATGCCCCTCAGCTAAATCTACCTTTGGAGTTTCATGATGACTGGATCAATTACACTTTAGCTTTAAACATTGCATATGTGTGCATGAGGGATGAGAATGACACTCTTTGTTGGGTTCACTCCCCTTTTGGAAAATACACCCCGAAAACTGGTTACTTATATATAAGTAACAATAGACAATCAAAAGCATTGGTTTGGTGTTGGAAGAAGATTTGGAAGATCAAGTCTCCCCTAAAACTTGGTTATTCCTTTGGTGTATGTTGGAAAACAAGACTTCAACTTGGGATAATCTGCAAAAGTGTTGTATGAATGGCACCAACTAGTGTATGTTGTGCAAACAAGAAGTTGAATTTTTTGAGCATATTTTCATCCCTTGCCCATTCTCAGTGGTTGTTTGGAATTCCAACAAAACTCGAATTAGTTGTGTACATAACTGGCAAGGTGGCTTATAGAGTTATTATTGATTTTGTCATGCTCTCATCTAATGATTCAATTCATGTACATAGAACGTTGTTGTGGAATAAGTTGACAAATCATAACCTTGGGCATACTTTAATGGATGGTTACCAAGGGAGGTGATTCTGGAGGGGGTGCAGTCTTGTATCTTCATGAAAACCATTTATTCAAGTTAAAGAGAAATGTAGGAAGAGGAACTAATAACTATGCAGATCTACTCAGTCTTAAGCTTCTTCTTCTTTTTGTTGTTGAAAAAGAATTCCATACTTTGCAAATTTTTGGAGATTCAATGATCAATATTAACTAGTTTTAATGAGCTACGGCGATTCCACAAGCACACGTTGATTCCCATTCTAGAGGAGGTTTTGCATCTAAAACATTATTTTGACTAGATTCCTTGTCGACACATTTACAAGGAGTGAAACTTCACAATGGATGTGCTCTCTAAGGTTGGTACTTCATAAGTTTTGGAATTATGGAAGTTATATGAGCAGCTAGATGGTGCGACATTAGAATACTACCATAGACTGTCATAAAGTGCCTCTAGCTGGACATACCACAAGACAAATCTTGAATGATGGTGGCATGATGGATGTTTTGGAAGTCATTACTTACTTCAATTTAATATGTTGATATGTTGTTTGATAGTATTTGGTTCATTGCAGACCGTTATATGTTGTTGCAATCTATAAACTCGTTTTGTTCCACTTCATGATTACATATATGTTTAGACTAATGGCTACACAAGCTTTTTTTAGTGCATCCTTGCACAAACATAATGTATTTTTTATTCACTAATAAAAATTATGTTTTTTTTTCTTTGGAAAAAATATGGAGAAGAATAATATATAATTTTCAATAATAATAAAAAATACTTTATTCATTTCTAAAGTTAAACATTATACTTTGCACATAGTAATGTTAAATTAATAGTGCTCAATAGGAAAATATATTGTTAGATTCTTCCCTAGACAAGGACTAAGAAGAATGACCCACTTCATCGAAATCTTCTTTTTCTCAAATGTCAATATAATTACTATACATATCTTAATACGGTCAAATAAATGTGATATATCAAATACTATCTCAACAAAATATCATATATCATATGGCTCGCTATAGCGTGAATTTTAGCATCCTTTGCAATGTGCACTTAGGTATGTACATCCAACAATTATTTTTCGAAGCCACACAAACCACGAAGAAAGCACGTTCATATTTTACCATATCGCTTAGTTTAACTGCTATATTTTTTTATTATATATTTTTACTAGTCGATTTTGTTTCAAATTTGGTTGGTGTTTTTAAAATTATAAGTTTGAGATTGGTCGCCTGCACATTTGAAGTATATAAAGGATTTTTGACAATTGATTTATATATATATAAAAACATATTTTAAATAATAAAAATATACAATGATATTTTAAGGAAAATTTTTATCATAACACACACACACACACACACACACACACACATATAATCCCAGAGGAATCCAAAAACTCGCTTGACATGTAATTATTAGTGAACCTCTGGGGGTCTACAACTTGTCATCCTCTCCATAAATCGGATCACAACTAGGGGGATTTGACCCTTGGATCTCTCAATTTTCATAGATTTCACATTACTTCGATCACCAATTGAGCTGCCACCCTAGGACACACACATAGTCGAATTTATTTCAAATTTGATTAGTATTTATTGGTATACACATTCCAAATGTCAAAAAAAAATTTAACTACACTAAATTTATTTATATATTCAAAAATACATTTTAAATAGAAAAAATTTACCATTATGATTAAAAAAAAAAAAAAACAAACAAACTCACTATTAACTCAATCCATATAAGCTAGTTGTGTTAATTACTGAAACAAAGTTAACAAACCCCATAGCCTCCATCCATATAAGCTAGTTGTGTTAATTATTGAAACAAAGTTAACAAACCCCATAGCGAAGCATAGGGATAATGGAAGCAGTCGCTTTAAATAATAGTGAAGGTCATTTTTATGGGGAAATTTGCACACACTAGAGCTAAATTAAAAGTTTGATGTCATCTACTTTAAATGTAACAAAGAGACAAGAAATTTGAACCGTTTTAAATAACATACACTTTTTACCTCTTCAACTTCTTTTTCTTACACGAACTTGAATTGGAGTGATCGCTAAATAAAACTAGTGTTAACAAAAGGTCAACATCAACCTTGTGAAGAACACTAGAAAGCATATTCACACAAGAACATTTGTATTCACTCATTCAACAATGAGGACCCTAATGTGATGCAAGAAAAACACAATATATTATTACAAGTATATGAAAATGGATGCTAGGCCTACATGTGGGACATTCTTTGGATCATTTCAACATTTTCGAGCTGTTGTATCCCTTTGTGTGTAGAAATTATTGTGTGTAAACTACTTGGTGTTGAAATGGTGACACAATGGGGGAGGGAGCACCGTTTGTTAATCTTTATACTAGAACATAGAGAATATGTGGTAGTGCATCTCAATTAAAGGGTTTGGAATCTCATAAGTCATGATTTCTCTACCTGAACATAAATATTCAATTCTGTTAATCAAGTTACGCAAAATACTACTCGATATTACAACAACAAAGATATCATTGTGAAAAAAAAAGAAAATTTTCATAGTCCTTGTAAATATGTAGAAAGTTTTATCCTTATAAATGGAAACAAAGGGTTTGAATATACCTAACAAAAGAGATTGTAATTCATGTTGCTCGCTATGAGCTAGATATGAACATTGCTTTGAATATACCTAATAAATAGATTTTAATTCATGTGGATGGCTATGAGCAAGATATTTTTTTTTCCACGAAAAAAAATCGAACTTTTTTATAGGGGTAAAAAAGTTACAAAGTATATGAATAAACATTCTGCAGAGACTGCAAGTGAAAGAACATATTGTTCTTCAGGGAGATAAACCAGTATCAACACTAACAGCTGGAAATAGACCCCTGTACCCGGCCTGAAACGCCAACCCAAAGAAGATGCAAAATGGAGCAATCCTGGGGCTCCTTCCCATAGGAGAAAACACCTAAAAACGCCAACAGACGGGCATAAGAAATGGTCACGACGTGCTCTTACAAAACAGAGCATACAGCAAAGGAGTGACAACTTTTAATATGCGCCCAGCAACAGAAATTCGCTCTTTTAGACAGAGCAGTCAGCTACAGGATGACTCATTTTTTATATGCGCCCAGAAAAAAACGCTCTTTCAGAACAGAGCATTCATCAGATGAGAACGCTGCTAAACTGGAGCAATAGATTGACAAAAAGCCATTAAGAGTCTGGAGGAGTATCCGACACGCGGATCTGGCTCTGGATCTGTTCAGTTATCCTCCAAGAGCCCACAGCTTGAAGCAAACCAATTTTAGAAAGACTGTCCGCTTCCTCATTCCTGTCCCTGTATATGTGCTGGATGGAAAAGACATTAAACAGCAATTTTAAATTTTGGATTTCTTCTAATAGAGGCAGCAACATATAATGCTGGCATCTATATCTCCCAATGACCCAGTTAACAACATTCAGTGAATCTCCATAAATCTGCACAGCAAGGATATTTTTGTGAATGAGCCAGCACAACAGAACTTTTAAAGCAGAGAGTTCTGCAAAATTATTTGAACCCATCCCGAGTCCCACCGATGCTTTTAGCGAATGAGAGGGACTAATGTGGATAATAATCCCAGCGCCAGTGATATTATTTTGGGCAGCCCCGTCAAAAAACGCCTAAGGGATCCCGTCTCTAATGTGAAGCTCCTTCTGAAGATCAGGTTTTGAGGGGTCATCCGGCTCAGGGATGCTGGCGAGGATGGTAGAGCTTTGGATCGCAATGGCTGCCGCTGGGGTGGATTTTTCTCTAAAGATACTACAGTTTCTGGCGATCCAAATACCCCAGCAAATGATGGGGGGCAAGTTTCTCAAATTCCTCACATTAAAATGATTCCACCAATATTCCCAGGCTGTGGACAAGTCAACCCCTTCCCATCTCAATTTGATGTTTAAAAACTTTTCCACTTCATTCCAGACTTGTCTTGTAAAAGGACAATCAAGGAACAGGGGCTGAGTGGATTCAGATGCAGCAAAACAAAGAGGGCATCTGCCAGGACCCTGTTTAAAGCGAGATTGGAGGATCTCCCAAGTAGGGATCTTATTTTTTAACGCGCACCAGAAAAAGATTCTGGATTTTTTGGGGCACTTAAGTTTAAACAGTGGCTTAGCCCACCAAACAGGGGGATCCCAACCTTTTTTCTTCATCAAAAAATTGTACCCAGCCTTAGGAGAATATAACCCTGTCTCAGCATGAGCCCAGACCAGGGAGTCTGGCTTGTCCTTTAATCTAACATTCGAGCTTCTGAGCTCCTGAAGAAAAAGCTGCCATTCATTCCTCCAAATGAGATCTAAGCCAAGAGCAACTTCACTTTTCCAAGGCTGCCCCCAAATAGATGACTGGTTCATATTTGCTATCTGATTTAGACTCTTGATTCCTTTCTCGTCCAGGTGATTGAGCAAATCAGGGGAAAGAGCAAACCCTTCACTGCACCCCACCCACGGGTCCCTACCAATTCTCACGCTTTCACCATTCCCAACACGCCAAGCCAGACCTTGTTCGATTACTTTAAAGGCCTCTGTAGTGACTTTCCAAATAACTGAACAGTTCTTGCCTTTCTTGTTTGGGCATCTAATCCATTCTTCGAGAGGAGTAGGATCAATATATTTTCTCATAACCACTCTGGTCCAGAGATTCTCTGAATTTATAATTTTCCATCCTGACTTTGCTGCCAAGGATTGACTGAAATCAAACAGATTTTTGAAACCCCATCCACCCCAGTCCTTTGGTCTGGCAATTTTATCCCAGGCTACCCAAGGAAGAACAGAATCCTCCTTAGCCCCAGACCAAAGAAACCTGCTACAAATCTGCTTGATTTTATAGAGAATCCCTTTTGGGATCCAAGTCAAAGCAGCCCAAAAAACCGGAATAGCTTGAAGGACAGAATTTACCAGAGTAAGTCTGCCAGCCCGCGATAACCACTTGAAGCTCCATTGGGATATTTTTTGCTCGATCTTTGCCACCAGCTAGAACCAATCCTGCTTTCTATAAGAGGAGGGCTTTAACCAAAAGCCAAGATATTTAAACGGCTGCTCCATATCACAGGTTTCGAAAGGCAAGTGGGATGCAATCAGGATCGCTTCTTGTCTACTGAGCCCCTCGAATATAAGCTGAGACTTCCTTTCATTTATTTGGAGCCCTGTAGCTTTCAGAAACAGATCAATAATGATTTTAATCTCTTTAACTTCATTTATGTTCCCATTTGTGAATAAGAGAATATCATCAACAAAAAGAAGATGAGTTATGAACAGGTTAACAACAACTTCCAAACCTTTGACCAGACCAGAGCTCTTGGCACTTGAGATCAACCTACTTAGTCCTTCTGCTGCTAGGAGGAAAAGTAGGGGAGAGAGAGGGCACCCTTGTCGGAGACCTCTTTGGCTTTTAAAAAATTGGGAAGCAGCCCCATTTATCAGAACAACGAAATTTACATTTGAAATGCATCCCATGATCCAGTTAATAAACTCCACCTTGAAGCCTAGATGCGTCAAAAGCATCCTTAAGTATGTCCAACTGATCCTGTCATAGGCTTTGGAAAGATCGATCTTGAGCACAACCCCCTTTTTGTTTGCTTGCCTTAAACTATGAATAGTTTCCTGTGCTACCCCGATAGCTTCATGAATCTGGCGACCGTCCAGGAAACCAAATTGCTCCTTCGAAATACAAGAGGATAAGATAGGTTTCAGGCGTACCGCAATGATTTTGGCAATGATCTTGTAAATAGTATTGCACAGCGATATAGGCCTGAAGTCTTCAAAAGACACCGGGTCCTCTTTTTTAGGAATAAGGGCAATGAAAGTGGAATTAAACGGTCCATATATTTCACCTTTCTTCCTTGATTCCTCCACGACCTCAGTTAGTTCTGCTCCAATTGAATCAAAGAAGTGGGAAAAAAGCTCTATGGACCAACCGTCTGGCCCTGGGCTTTTATCTTTAGCCATATATTTTATTATACTTTCTACTTCCTCCTTAGTCACTTTCCTGTAAAGGTCTTCAGCATCGCCCTCCTCCACAAAACGAGGGAAAGCTTGAGCTGTTCTGATGATTTTCGCTAAAGATATCCCCCCAGGATCAGAGAAGAGATTTTGGAAATGGTTCTTACCCATAATTGATAATTCTTCAAATGATGAGGCCACTCTGCCTTCAGCGTCCTTCAGCTTCCATATGGTGTTTGCACTCCTCCGACCCTTTGCATAATTGTGGAAAAACTTTGAATTTTCATCCCCCGCTTTCAGCCAAATAGCCCTGCTTTTCAACCTCCATTCTTCTTCCCTATCCATCAGTATTTTAGCCCTATTCTTTTCTAGTGCCAGAATTTTTTCTTTCGACTCCTGAGTAGCATAAGCATCAGCCTCAGGGGCTTCAAGCGCACCAAGGGTCTCATCAATCCTGACCAGGTCTTCAATTTGTTTTTTCCTTCTAGCTGAAGCCCATTCTATGGTTGCTTTCTTAAGTCTTTTTAAGTTTTCCATGAGCAGGGCACCTTTATTCCCCGGATGACCCAAACCCCAATGACTCCAAGTATCACGGAAAAGCTTATTGAAAGAGTCCTCCTGAAGCCATGAGGCATTGAATTTGAATGGGGCGGCCGGCTTTGGAGGAGGACTGGAGAGTTCCAACAAGATGGGAAAATGGTCTGAGTTTCCCCCTTCACCGACCCATTGCCTGAACAAAGGAACATTGGAAGCCAACCTTTCACTGATAAGAAACCGATCCAATCTCTTTGCAATTCTATCCTCCCCCGATCTTCGGTTCCTCCACGTAGGTTTTGCTTTTATGATATTTACATCAATCAGCTTATGATTAAGAAGAGCATTTGAGAAAAAGTCTGCCAGCGGGTCTTCCCTTGCCAAAGGCCCCCAAGCTTCAGCAATCCCCAATGAGAAGTTGAGATCTCCCCCAATTATCAGATTTCTATCCTTTATCAGGCCTTTTGAGAGGAGGGCGTTCCAAAAAGGAACCCTACCTTGGCAAGGGCCATAGACATTGACAAACATTAGAGGAAAGTCAAAATCTGTGGAAACGATCTCCATACCCAGGACATTTGGTAAACCCCAGAAATTTAACAGCTTCAGTCTGCCTTCCTTAAAGCCAACAGAAAGTCCTCCCGAATGACCAGAGGCATCAAGGGCTATGAAAACCCATCCCGGAAGAAGAGAGTGGAGAGCAGATTCAATATCAGTGCTTTTGCCCATAGTTTCTTGAAGGAAAACAATATCCGGATTGTGACGAGAAATAAGGTCTTTTAAAGCCAGTTTTTTGGGCTTGCTGGCTAGCCCCCTACAATTCCAAGAAAGACAAATCATTTCTTAACCGCCTTGGGGGATTTTGCTGCTCTAAGCGCCCCGGTAATAGACATCTGTTTCCCATCAGCCACATCAAAAACAGCTTTAACTTGAGCTTTTGAAAGAAAAGATTTCCGACCTCTTCCTTTCTTCGATATACTCTTAGTAACCTCAGCTCCTAACCCACCAACAGCATCCATAACCTCATCCGATCCAGCAGACTTCTTACTAAGGGATCTGAGATTATAATGACAGCCAACCGAGGAGAGACCGTGGCCCTGGTCTTCCAAAGGGTAATCCTCACAGCTCAGATTTAAAGAGGGGGAAACAGATGTAAAATTTTCACTATTTTGCTTTACCTCATAACAGTTTTTTGCCATATGCCTGCACCCAACAATTGGATCAGAATCTATGGCCGAAGAAATTGGGAGAATCAACTTTCCGACAGGAGCATCTTCAGCAACGATGGCCGGTGCATCAAGAGGCAAATCCAATATCTGCTGGACCTCTGAATCATGAGTCGGGTCCCTGTCCTCTTGAGGCTTTTCCTCCGCTGTATGATGAAACTGGCTTTCCATAGGCTTTTCATTTGGCTCAGTCCCCGACACTGTATCTTCAACATTCCTCACTGGGCCCTCCCACTCCTTTTCTTTTTGATGAGGCCTCCTTCTTCTCTTTCCCATTGGACAATCCCTCACCAGGTGCCCATATACATGGCATCGATGACAACGAAAAGGAAGGAGTTCATAATCCAGTGGCTGTTCGAAAACATAATCCTTGTACTGCACTGTAATTGATTCCGCCAAGCCTTCCTTCGGATTAAGTCTTACCAAAATCCTTGCCACTACTTTTTCATAAGAATGGAGAAAGGATCTATCAGCATACAGGAATATACCCAGGAGATTTCCTATAGATTTAAACACAGAATCCGACCAGAGGAAAGGGGGCAGATTTGGAGCCCTGACCCATACAGGGAAGTCTTCCACCTTTTCTTTTGCAGCGTCGAAGAGGGGATACCATCTTTTAAAAAAAACAGGTCTATTCCCATAAGCCCAATGCTTCCCCTCAACCCATTCCATGGCCTACTTGCTGTCAAAACTAGCCATAAACCAACCCTTTACCAGCGTGTTTGATTTGAAAGACGCTGCCGGGGAATCCATCCACTGGCTCTCCGCCCACTGCCTAAGAGATTTGCCTGAAACAGGCCTTCCTCTGATTTTTCCCACAAGGGTGACCGCTGCCACATCCAGAACATCCTCCACCTGCACGTCCATACCAAGAACCAAGTTTGCAAAGCGCTTCTTCTTCAGTGGTTTACCTTTTTTCCCCCTTGTCTTCTGAGGTTCAGGTTCAAGACCTTTTACTCCTACCTCCGGGTTCTGGTCCTCGACGCCCCTTTTAGAGCCATCTCCAATGCCTGCTGACTGCTCAAACCCATGTCTGGCTAGAACTTCAACCAACCCTTCTATCGGCCTCCCCACCTCATCTTCAACTGAACATCCTTCCTCAATCCCCTTACCAGCACTGAAGGGGGTAGAATGCCCCTGCTTTGCGCGCCTCCCAGATCCAGTATAAAACCCCTCTGTCCCTATTAAACTCTGAGGAGAGCCTTTTGAAATAACAACTCTTGAAACAGAATGTCTTTGACCACCTACCGCTTCCCCTGTTTTAATACTCCCTACATGCCTCCCGATCCCAAAATACTCATCAATATTCTGCTTATTAATCTCCTTTCCCCAAACCGAAAGAATATCTTCCGGGGATGGGTCAAGCTCCACCGATTCGATTGGGATTGCCATGGAAAAAACAATTAATTTATACTGCAGCCGTTACCCGGAACAGCGCTGAAACCGCATGCAGGCACAAATGATGACCATGAATAGGACAACAGAATAGGGAAATACCAAGAAATTATTCAAAAAGAAGACCGCCAGGGAGCAACTTTTCACAACAGGACAAAACCACTACTGAGCTCGGCGTCAGGCTGCAGGATAGTATTTTTTTCCAGCTGTCTCAATCGCTGAAACCCAAGCGGAATCCACGAGCTCACTGTGTTAACCAGCGCCCAGGATCCTGCGCCGTCTGCATCATCTCGGCCTAAAGCCCAAGGTTCCCGGATCGATCCCTGCGCTCATCATTTTTCCCCTGCAAATTTTCAAAACTTCCCAGTTATTTATGAGTTTTATAAATACAGAGTTTTATAAACACTGCTCCATGATGAGTTAATTTATAGCTCAAGAAGGATGAAGGCAAAATAAAAATGTTGTCCATGGAATTAAACACTTCTTCATGATGAATTAATTTATAGTTCAAGAAGGATGAAGACAAAATAAAAATGTTATTCATGGAATTAAACAATTTATTAAGTGCAATTTAATTGGAAAGCGAGAAAGAAAAAATTAGATATCACATCTAAATATCAAATATGGGAAGTCATGTTCTTTGACTCATAGATCTCACAAAAGAACCTTCAAAGATGAAAATCCAAGAAAAAAGAATAAGGAAAATAGGGACTGCATCACTGCTAACGATATACCAAGCATTTTTGGTAAATATTAAGTAACGTTTGTTAAGTCATGCTTGCATCATAAAGTTCTTTTTTCATTAGAAAATCTCCTCATCTAATGAACAAGATATACAAAATGAGCTAAACAAGACGCAAAGGCAATGAACTAATTATTTACTGACTACATTGTGCTTATTTACCCACATTTTGTTAATATTTACCTTTTATTTTCTTGTGTGATTGCTTATCAATACATAATTCATAATGTGTTGAATGCTTACCAAAAGAATTTAATTTTGTCCCCAACATGTTAGTAACTATCTTGCAATATACAACATAAATATTTAAGGCATCATAAATCACTTAATAGTGGAAAAGCAATTTTCAATGGCCACAAAAGGCCCAAAATGAACTCAATGTCATTGTTGGCTTCTCCAATCACATCATCAATGACATTAAGAGATTGTTGTTAAATCCTATTGCATACAAATATTTGCAAAATGTACTCACGTACCAGTCTAGATACTCTCATTTTGTGGGTTGTTGGGACTAGGTGCATCTGGATTCATCATGATATGAATAAATATAGTAGGAAGGCATAAAATTCTATTTCAACCAAACCAACCATTTTTGTGTGTTCTTGTTTCTATTTCACAGATAAATGAGATGCTAATTTGCCTATTAAGGTCTCCAAGTTGAAATAAGAATTATAGAGAAACACATGTAAATAAAAAAATTTAAAATTACCAAAGTATAAAATGTGCGCTATGACTTCAACATGAGGAGGCATTGTAATTGCAGATCTTCAAACAACTACACCCGAACCAAAAACACTAAGGAAATTCATATACATGGAAGTTTCACTCCCGCACATAAAAATTCCGAAGAAAATATGATAAAGAGCAGTGAAAATTAAATTGCACAATATTAAGAAAAATGAAATACAAAACATCTAAGAAAATCATATTTAAGATAAGATAAAATCAAAAGGAAACTCATAAACACACATAACAAAACGAGACAAACATGTACAATAATGAACTCAACTAGAGGTTTATTGAACTAAGAGGGTTAGCAAACTTTGTTGGTTTTCATTAGTGATATCCTTAGTCTATCTGAAACTCGGGTTACACAATCATCCTAAAAACACTATTATCAAAAGTATTTTCCCATGAATATTGTTGATTTTGGGTAGCAGCAGATGTGCTCTAGCCTTGAAAATTGGTGGATAGGCTAAGGCACATGATATCTCCAATACCCAGAAATCGTTTGGAGAAATTCCACCTAGATGGTGAGTTATTAAATAATTAATATTTTTAATGGGTTCCCAAGCCTAAACTTAGGAAAATAAAAATATTAATGTGTATTAATAAAATATGGGTGAGAAAGTTCTAAGTGACGAGGATCAAGCAAGTTCTAATCTTATATGTTGATTAGGGATTTAATCTCATCCGTTGATTCATCAACATGAAAAGTATAAGAGGAGGCTTGATAGTTAGTTGGAGACACACCAAGTGATTAAAGAATTCGATTTTCTGGGGCGAGGTTTGCTGAGGAAATCGAGTTAGTGATCAAAGTTGCAGTGAGGGGCAGTTCAGCTAAGAATTTTCATTTGAGGCTGAAGAATACATAACAAAGAGGTAGTGCAGTGCCGGGAGAGACAACACATGCCATGCCCTAGAAGGGCTAACACAGAGGCCATAAAGATGACGTAGAGGACGCAAAGGGTTGACGCAGTGAGACACGGAAGTGCAGAGGCTGATGCTGAGCCTTAGAGACAGCGCTAGGGAGATTCTGTGGGGTAGACTGGGAGAAGATCATCAAATTTTGAGCTTGGAGAGGGTGACGCAACTCCTAGAGGAGTGACGCAGTTCTAGAGTAGTGCTTGGAGCAGCTTTCATTGTCTAGCATAGGGAACAACCAGAGTCGCTGTGGGGTTTGATCATCCGGTTGCTGATTTGCCAAAATATCTGTCTCCGGATAGAGGTACTATTGCTAAGGATATTCTTTGTTGGTTGAGCCATTTCTGACACCATAGTTGTATTCATGAATCTGTTTAATAATACAAACCCTCTATATGCTGTATCAGTTTTCCTGAATTAGGTTTTTTCGTGGACAATTTTAAAAAAATAACGGTGTCCCTTATGTTATTGTCTCTGTTTATTTAAGTGCATGATCTGTATATTTGTGAAGGTTGCAATATAATTTACCTCGATGTTTATGCAATTAAATAACTTGTTAATGTAAAGAACAAGTAGGAGATTGTAAACCATTAATTGCACTAGGGGTTTATGATGTGTTAGATTCACGAATTTTCACATGGTATCAAAGTGATTGCAGATCATAGGCACTTGAAGACACCAACAGAGAAGTAGTTGTCTCGAGAGATAGTGTTGTTCCAGAGCTGAAGAGGCAAAAGGAGGAGTGACACAATGCAGAGAGTGTGACACAGAGGTTCATGCAATGCCTACGTTAGCATTATGAGCGGGAGAGGAAGACGCAATAGCTGGGGGGAGCCCACGCAGTAGTTGCATCAACCATCAGGGCCAACACAGAGGCAGAGGAGGGTAGATCAGGCTCACACAGAGCCACATCATCCTTTTGAGCTAGGAAGGATTGACACAGTTAGCCAGGAGGAGCAGATTCAACCCAAACAAATATTGCACAGAGCCTGAAGGGCTCAAATTTTCAAGTTGTCGGGGCTAAGGGAGTTGTGCAGATTTTGATTTGTGGAGGTAGTGGGACGCTATTTCTTTTGGTACAGAACAATGTCTAAGGAGACTGAACCAAGGTAGAAGGAAGCACTACCTCGAAAGATTTCTAGCCAAGAAATCTAGATCTAGGTTGCAATAGCAAAGGAGGATTGGATAGGAGTGATTCGATGGTTGACCAGAGGATTTCCGAGAGGGAAATCAGGACTCAAAGGGAGTCTAGAGAAGAGGAGAAGAGATGACAATGAATGGGTTGAGGGATCAGGACAGATTGGACGAAGCATCCAATTTTGTCATCTGGAGGGCTAGGATCCTGACAATCCTAGACAAACATCGCATCAAGGACTATGCCTTCAAGGTTGTTGCTGAACTGGTCGACACTGATCCATTGAAGAAATACGAGGAGGTCCAGGATAAGGCCAAGTGCATGATCCTAGACGGGGTCAAACATCATGTAGTACCACACATTGTTGAGAATAACACAACAGGGGAGATGTGAGAGACCTTGACCACCTTGTATCAGGGCTCTTCCATGCAATGAAAGATTCTATCAGAAAATCAACTGAGACGATATCAGATGTAGAAAGGAGAGGAGATAGATCCCTTACTTCCCAGATTGTAAGGGATTCACGACCAGCTTACTTCCGTGGGGTCTACACTGGATCCAGAGTTCATGGTTAGGACTGCCCTAAATGCAATATCCGAGGAGTGGGAGACGTTTGTCCAAAGCATTTTGGGCAAAGCAACTCTCCCCAGTTGGGAGGAGATGTGGGAAGCTCTTTGACAAGAAAAGGCTTAAGAGATTGACCAAGGTAGGGAGTAGCAGTAAGGGAGTTCAAGTTAAGAAGGAGGAGGAGGAGGATGTAGCTCTCACATCAACAGGACAACATGGGCTACATAAGAGGAATAAGAAAGACATCTCCAAGGTCAAGTGCTTCAACTGTGGAGAGTTGGGAAAATATGCCTCTCAGTGCCCATGGAAGAAAGGCAAGGGAGAAGCTTTTGACTCCAAGGCTGCTCCAACAAAGGTGGAGAAGGATGTCGAGACTCGTGACAATTTTTCCATGAGTGCTCATGCACCTCTAGAGAAGAAGTGGGGAGACTTGGAGTTGTAGTCGAAAGGACTACAGAATAGGGCAGGATCCTTGAGGTGCCCAAACTCTTAGATCACATATGACTACGGGAGCCTTTAACGACAGTAGCATGATGACAGGTGTCGGGTGGAGCAAGGTGTGATGGAGCAACAATGGCAGAACTGGAGTGTAAAAGTTTGTAGCAGCGCAGTGGAGGATGCAGTAGTGTGAGAGGCACATAAGAGGTTGTAGCAACGCACTGGTAGCAAAGGGAGCACATGATAACAACAGAGGTAGCTTCAGGATCACTAGGCTTGTAGACTAACCAGGATGTCATTGATTGAGTGAATTCAGTTACTTACTTCTCGGTAACTGAGTTGTAGTGCAATAGTTAGCAGTGGTAGTGCTATGGGCAACATGATGTAGCATGTTGAGAGGGAGCTATAGTACAGATGTAGTGTCATGGGAAGCAGTACAGGAAGCAACAATGCAGTGAATGTAGGGCAACAGGCCAAGCATCAACACAGAGGACCGATGCGGAGGATCAATGTGATGCTTCCATGGTGTAGCATTGCTAGAGCACATTCCTTGCTAAGAGGGAGTGTT
>APFE030288635.1:0-11144 GCA_000404065.3 Pinus taeda | reverse complement strand
TTGGTTGGAAACTATTATGTTAACTGTTGGTGTGGCTCACGAAAGTGTAGTCATGGGTTATGCTATTTTACAAACAAAATTTTTACAATTTTAAATATTCAAAATTTTAAGTTAATTTAAACCCCACATAGTATAATTTTACAATTTTAAAATATTTTCAAACTTTTAAACAAGTCTAGATCCATCTTAACTCCCAATCTACCAAACCCCTAAAGGGATCAAATCACTTGAGGTACAAAAATTTTTTAGGGTGAAAATAGATCTAGGTGGTTTAATTATTTAGCCTTTAAATATGCTTACATTAGAGATGACATACCACAGGAAAACGAATTGCTCTATATATATTATATATATATATATATATATATATATATATTATAATTATTAATTTATAAATTTTCACTTATTGATGTTGGAAATTTTTGGATTCTTATGTGCATTCTGAGAAGAGCCCAAGGTGCTTCACCGGCTTCACCTGTTTTCAGGGGAAGGAAGCAACTTGATGATAGGGAGAGTGCTAGACCAGAATATATAGATAAAGGATAAAAGAATGAAAGAATTCGGTTAGATTGATGAAATTAGTTGTTGGGGAAATTTTAAATTACAAATTTAGTGAGATGAAGCTTTGACTAATCATATCATAGGCATAGATGAATAAAATTTCATGATAAAGTCAAAGTTAACTGTATTGTTAATAAATAATAAGATTGAGGTAAATGGATTAAATTTGGAATATAAATTTGTTTTGTTAGATCAAAATTCAAAACTCCCAAAAATTATTAAAAATTAATTAAATTTTAATTAAATAATATATGGTTGGAGAAATGACTAAAAAATGGAGGGTCATAAGGTCAACTATAAATTAGAACAATTTTCTAGAAGCTATTAATAGATTAATAGGTTAGAGAATCCAAAAAAAGAGGAATGGGGAATTATAAAATTTCATGATAAATATACGAAGAGCTTCGGCGTAAATCACATGAAAAAGACCTTTGTCAACGCGTTTCGAACCAACTAGTGTGGTTCATCGTCAGGACAAGTTGAAGATACAGATCCAGTTCAGCGTGTTGAATAGTCTAAGCAGAGACTCAAACGACTAAAAAGACTAACAGCTACTTTTCAACTCCAGGACTCCAGTGAAACTTCCTTTAACTAATTTAAAATTAAATTACTATTATATTTATGGAGCTAAGTCAAAATTAACCATATTCTTAATAAATAATAAGATTATTTTCTAAAAGCTATTAATAGATTAATAGGTTAGAAAATCCAAAAAAAGGGAAAGGGAATTATAAATTTCATGATAAAGTCAAAATCAACCATATTTCTTAATAAATAATAAGATTGAGGTTAATAGATTAAATTTAAATTTAGAATATCAATTTATTTTGTTAGGATCAAAATTTAAAAATTCATATTCATTTAATGTTGGTTTGATTCTAATGGCAATGCGATGTAAAGAAGAAAAAGTTATACTATTATGGAGAGTATTACAACATAGAGAGCATATTAACATTTCCAAGGAGATGTGAAAGCATTCTTTTCAACTAACTTCGCTGAGAGCACGCGAATGGGCCAAGCATTGGTTTCAGCTTTGTTGAGCATTAGTTTCAGCTTTGTTGAGAGCGAGATAAAATCATGGTTGGCATTTCGGTTTGATGGAATATATTTTTGCCACCGGCAAAATCTAGATTTTATGTATTTTTTTACTATTATTAAATTTTTAAAAATTCTAAATAATAAAATATTTGTTTGCATTATTGTTATTGACTTTTTGTCTTTTTAGATCTATCGACCAATATTTTGAGTTTTGATATTTTATAGAAGCCCAGTGATTTTAGCTATTTTTATTTCTCCATCACAAGATTATCAACTTGCATGAGAGAAACAATTGAATGCTGTTACCATTATCTTTTATGATATTGATGATGAATGAAGGTTAACCTTGACCTTTAATTTCTTATCGTTTGACCATCCATATAAATAAATGTTATTGTTTATTATTGAAAAAAACTTAAAAAAATAATACATACTCTAATGTAATATTAGATTAGATATCATCCAAACAAAGCGCATATTTACATCTAAATTATATTTTAATTGAATTTTTTTAAACTTTAAAAACAACAATTATAACTATTATATTAAAATTAATGTTATGACCATATGTATTTTTTAAAATAGTTTTTGAATAATATGTTAACATTATACATTTTTGAAAGAAAATATTTACATTATATATTTGTATTACTTGAAATTGATATTGCTCATTAATTTGTGTGTATTCAATTGAACAACAACGAATGCCCATCTGATCTTTTAACTTAACCGATGACTATTGTGCTACGAAGTATCCCATTTCAAATCTAGTGATGAATGGTACATAAATAGATAGGTACATATAGAATAGATAGGTGGGATCAACTAGGTTTATTATCCTTTATTTTTGCCTAGTATTATGCAAATGCTGGTCATTATTTCAAAGTTGCCATAATCACTACGTAGGTATAGAAAAAATATTTATTTTGTTAATTTCAAAGCTCAATAATCAAACCAAGTGGCACTAGCGATGTGACCTTGTTAGATAAATCAAAAGCAATAATACCAATTATTAGTAATTTTCAAAAACGAGAATTATAGCTATTGTGATAATTCATTAACTAACTTTTAATTAATTTTCTAATTAATATGGTCATTAATTAACTTTTAATGATTTTTCTAATTAATGTTAGATATAATCCACATATATTGCAAGAGGAGCATTTAGTGAAATTTTTTAGCAACATGCACATGTTAAAAAAAGAGGTGAAAAACCTATCTAACAAAAGCAATAATACCAATTATTAGTAATTTTCAAAAACGAGAATTATAGCTATAATGATAATTCATTAACTAACTTTTAATTAATTTTGTAATTAATATGGTCATTATTTAACTTTTAATGATTTTTCTAATTAATGTTAGATATAATCCACATATATATATGCAAGAGGAGCATTTAGTGAAATTTTTTAGCAACGTGCACATGTTAAAAAAAGAGGTGAAAAACCTTGAGTGTGTTCCTTTATTTTAAGGTTTGGCCATTGTAGCACCTCCAACCCTGGATTTTTCGCATAACCAAAAATTACACACTTATTTTTTTACAATAGCATGCAAACGTTTTAAAAATAACACGTGTGTTTCACTAAAAGGCCTCTAAGGTCTCAGCGTTTACCCCACAATGATTATACAATCCATCCATCCACTAACCCCACAATGATTATACAATCCATCCATCCACTAAATAATGGCCAACACGAATTAAATGTGTGAACACTCTTGGTTCATTAGTTAGATATCTCTTGTACATGATGTTTATTTTTGTTAATGAAAGAAAATTTTCAAAATTTTGAAGGTTTTTAAAAAAATTATTAGAGTTGAAAATGTAAAACCAAATTAATCAGCAAATCACAAGAAAATAATTACTCAGAGGAAAATTTCAAACCACAAAAATAGATTACAAAAGATCTAAATTAATTAAGAAATTTGATTGAAGAGTAAAGATACACAAGGAATTATCACCAATTTTATTAGCCATAACTATTCACAATATTATTGTTGGAAATATTAATCTCAACTATCGAAGACTGACAACAACCATACATGTGTTATACCTCAATTGCAAGTTGCTATTTTGTTTGCAGGTTGAAGGAGTGAAGTTCTAAGCAGAAGTACAAGTTGACCATTCAGCAACACATCAGAACAACCATACATCCATTCCGCAACACATTAGAACAACCATACATGTGGTATACCTCAACTGCAAGTTGCTATTTTGTTTGCAGGCTGAAGGAGTGAAGTTCTGAGTAGAAGTACACCCTGACCATTCCGCAACACATCACATAGTTAAAGCACGCCCATCCCTTGCCTTAAATATTTTCTTGTCATGTATTAATGAGTCAAAGTTGTATGTTTTGATAAATATGAATGTAAAAGTCATTTGCAAGGTTGAGAGAGATAGGGGGTGTAAGAGGTAGAGAGGAGAAAATTGTGGAGCAAATATTGGTGAGCCCGTGAAAGAAAGTCTTTACGGAGTTCTACAAATAAGATCTTTTTGTTTTACATGGAGCAACAACCTCCAATTTATCAGGAGAATGTATTTTTATATTTTGAAGTATAATCCAAAATATGTTTTGTAGCGACTTAGTTGTAAACTCTCACGACTAGCTTTACCGCAACCATTTTATTTTTACTGTGTTTTATTTAAGGCTCTATCGAATTGTGATTTTCTTGGCGCAACTGAAGTATAACATTTTATAACTAGAATATGCAATGTAATATGATTATCAAATAAAAATAGCTTTAAGTAAGAATCACGAATTGTGCAATAGTGGATATTATATATATTATATCTATGATTAAAATACCAAATGTCAGATCAAAATTGCATGCAAAAGTATGAGGGGCTATAGTATGTGTGTTCATTAGAACTAGCTATATATGGTGTTCATTCGAACTATTTCGTAAGTTAGAAAGTCAGAATGGACCAAAACCTAATTGCTTTCACTAAATATTAGAGCACAAAGTATATGTTAAGTTGTAAAGGAAGTAACATTTTATGCAAGGAGTTATGGGAAGGATTACCAATATATAGAGTATACTAATGTACCAAAAACTGAGGAAGGAGAGATTTATACATGAAAATAAGAGAGTTAAAGGATTAATTGTTTCCACGAGAAAAAATTCGTAATTTTTATTAATAAAAACAAAAATTACATTTTGTAAATATATATAGTGTGTATGTTGTGAGGGGCACATAAGAGCATGTCATTACAATTGTGAGTGGATATTAGCATATATGAAATAATAAAGTCCATGAACAATCGAGCATATGCCAATAAATGAAAGAAAAAGGAAAAAACAAAGAGAGAAAATTATATATGACAAACAGTGTTGGTTTTTTCTTTTTTGTGCTTCTTTCTTTGCACTTGTTTCCACCTGATGGGATCTAGATCAACCAAAACCAAAGCTAGTTCTCGACTCCCATCCAAATGTGGGGGTTCTTTGTTTGAATCTGAACCCTCTAAGTAATGTGCTTGTTTGGTTCCACCTGGGTCTATTGAAGGTTCTTGTTATTATATTCCTAGACCTATCGATAGTGGAGTGACAAATCTATCCTAAAATGCAATCTCTCCCTCCATTTTATCTTCAGTTTGAGCTGGTTAGGTCTCTTTTTTATGCTCCTCCTCATCTAGCTATGTCTCTATATTATCCTCCTCATTTTCTGAGAGAGGAAATTCACTAATATGCCATCATTTTTGTCTATTTAGTTGCTTCTTTTTCCTTTTTTGTGATCTTATTTTCCATAGGACAAGAGTTCTGAAGATTACTTGTTTGGTAGCACACACGACATCTTAATTCTGTGTACTCATAATCTAGAATTTGGGTCCCCTAAAAATTTTTATGCTTTAGAATGATGTGATCTAGCAATCCTTTGCTAAGATCTATCTCCACATAGATCCTAGCAAAGGTGAATATTCCTTTTTTTTTGTTCTTTCCTGGTCCACTTTTTTTTAAATTACCCAATTTGTTCCCAACATCCTCAAGGACTTGGTGGCACCAGAAAGGAAGGGGTAGGTTTGGAAGTCGATCTAAAATTGGCATAGTAGTGACTACCATAGATGTCACATCAAAACCAGGGAACCACATAGTAATTGTTAGTCCAACTCTATCGCAATACGATGGCCCTTTGTTTAGTACAAAGTCTAGTTCTTTTTCTATGTCAAATTGGACTACAAAAAATCCTTCAAAGCATAGGTAAATGTCACAATTTGGTGTCCATGAAGAGAACACCCACTGATGTAATGCTTCAGGTTTTGGCTAGAATCCATTAAATCTGTTGTCGCTGCCAGAGACAGCCTCAGATTGCTTACAAGACCAGTGCTTGGGCACATCTAGGTTTTGTGTGTCTCATATGATTCTCAAGAAATTGGAGACATCACCTATATTCTATATATGTATATATTTAAATGGAATAGATTGGTTCATTCATCTAAACGAGTAAACCATGGATTTCTGGTACTTGTTCACATGTACAAATTGCAGAAATATATGCATAAATAGCGAAGTCTGAGTAGTTCAAGGACTTGCAGTTTAATAAGAAAAGGAGTAACTCATTACATAGAGCTTAAAGCATGAAGAATTCTACCTTCGACACATAGAGCTTGAAGCATTAAGGATTTCTACACTTATTTGAGTTACGAGTACAAATAATGGATAAAAGAGGAACTGTATGCTATGATTCATGTAGCGCAAATTTAAAGATATAATTTCAATAATCCATAGAAGCACATGCATTAATAAGTCAATACAAATGAATCTGTGAGGAAGTATGAAATATTTCTAGTAGCTATAATTGCATGAATGATCCAGGTGGATATTGGTGGCCACCTGCCTATTCCACTTGGACCCCCAACACTGCCTCTTTCAATTTTTCAGTTTCCTTAATTGTAGCACAATTTACTATTTTGGTAATTTTTCGGGTCCTGAACTTCCGGAGCTGTTTTGAGGCCTTAAACGATGTTTTAGGGAAAACAAAGAGACTGAAAATTCCCCAAACCAACTTGCCTTTTTTGTTATTTGTTTTTGACCTTCTCTTTGAGATCTTCGAAACAAGGTATTATGATAGCCAAACGAAGATCGTATACCAAAGTTACGAGCCCGGGAAGTTGATGTACCAATTTACCCACATGGGGCCCACCATTTTGGCACTTCATCTCCTAGGGTTAGGTTTTCGGATGTTTAGGGTTTTCCATTGTTTCTCAATAATAAATATGCCTTTAAGCCTCAATGTAACTTAGTTCAGAGACATGTAGCCACCACATCTCTTCTTAGAGATAAGCTGCGATCGCCAGAGCTAGTCTTATTTCCATTTTTTTTGTAAGCATACTTCAACATTTTTCTATTAATGAAAAGAAGTGTTATTTCTATTGAATCTTTGTATTTATGGTTATATTTGTAATTTTTTGTGTTCCTGTTTAAATCCAGATTAGTGGTATAAGAGCGGTCTTCTCTTTCTCTGTTTTTATTTGCATGTCCCCAACGAGGTCGGGATATAAGGAGTTAGGGCTTGATCTGGTTGAACCTTTGCAAGATCAACCTCACAAACATCAATGGCTTCCCATGGCGAATGAAAAGAAAGACAAGGGGTGGGAAATCCTATCAAAATATTGCTTGAATAAGCCCTCGAGCGACAAAGGAACGCGATGATGGACAACTTTGCCCAGATCCTTCAGCGGCTACCCAGGGTGACATGTCTACTTCCAGCAGCTACTCTGGAAGCACCACACCTTTTAAGGTACAAGTTAATTTTGACATTCCCATATTTGAGGGTCAGATATATGCGAATGTCGTAGATAAATGGTTAAATCTGCTAGAAGGATATTTTTTTGTTCATGATATTTTTAGCCTGAAAAAGATTACTTTTTGCACTTCTCAAAGTCGCCCCCCATGTCAAGGATTGGTGGGAAACCTACTGTGAGCAGAAGGATGAAAGTATAGCTTCACTGTCTTCAGCCACACCCACATAGAATTCATTTTGGGATGCCATCAAGGAGCAGTACTCTCCTATCGGGAGCTATGAGGATAAAGACATAAAGGACCATGTTGCAGGAGGGAAGGGACCAAGATGTGTCAGAGTTTACCAATATTTTTCATACCCTTCGCACAAAGTTGGGTATCAAGGATTCAGAGTGGTGTTTGGTACTCAAATATTGCGGCTTCCTACACAGGTACATCTAGGATGAGATGGAGTTCTTGGACATCTTGGCACAGCGTACCGATACACTATCAAGATCGAGAAAAAGTTTAAACAAAAGAAGCGAGACTTTGGATCTGCGAATCCAAAGAACAAAGGACAAAGCCAAGGCGGGGTGACCGAAGACAACCCGTTGAAGCTACAAGAAAAGGACACCACCACGAAGTCAAAGAAGGAAACAAGCAAATTGTGTGAGTTCCATAAGAGCCCCACTCACAACACAACTGAGTGTCGGACCAAGCAGTCCTTGGTGCCTGAGTTGAAGGCTTTAGAATCAGATGCATGTTCTAACCTTGAGTTAGAATCTGACAAGAGGATTGGCAAAGGGAAGAATATTATTGATGTGGAGCCCAACACCACTGTTGCCACTGCCAAGATCAAGAAGAATGAGCCCAATGATTCAGAGGAGGGGGAGCACCTTTTCCACTCACAAATGTGGGTGAAGGGTTCGCTGCTACAATTCATTATCGACAATGGCAGCCAAAAGAACCTCATTTCAGTAGAGGTCATGAAGCGGCTGGGCCTACTGACCATACCACACCTGCAGTCGTACAACATCGGGTGGCTTCACCAAGGACGATATCTCAGAGTCAGCCAATAATGCCACCTTCCCTACAACATCAAGCCCTTCACATATGAGGTATTGTGTTATGTTTCTCCTCTCGACGTTTGTGATGTATTATTAGGAAACCATACTTGTGGAAGCGACATGTTATATATGAGTCTAGACCTCGCTCTGTGATTATTTCTTTGGGTGATAAGTTATATAGGATACCAGAGGTAGCCCCACCTACTGCTACCTCTTTGATCTTTGCCAAGAATGCAGTAAAATCATCTCCTATACCAGGAAATTTATTTTCTTTCTGGTTTTCTCTCAAAGTAAGGGAAAGATCATAGCCACATCCATGGCCCCCAGGAAGGGTTCCTCCATGCATCAGAAGCAAGTGGATATGGTCATGAAAGAATACTGGGACATATTCTCCTCACCCATAGGAGGATCGTTGCACTGTCAGGTCAATCATTTGTTCAATCTAACTCCCGGATCACCTCTACCCAATAGGCTGATATATCATCGCTCCATTCTGTAAAATTCCAAGTACAAGAAGTGACATGATCAACATCGGGTGCCACACAAGTTTTAGGTGGGTGACAAATTCTGGTTGCATTTGTAGAAAGAATGCCTTACAAGATCCCATCGGAAACTCAGACCACTCTGATATGGTCCTTACACCATTACCAAGGTTTTGGGAAACAATGCTTTGGATCACATCATTCCTCCATTCCTTGGCTTGAACCACCCTAGACCATGCTTTCCACCATCACTGGACACATTAGAGATCGCATAACATCTCACCAGGGACTAGGTTCAATAGGAATTTCCTCATCTCATGGAGGCACTCAACGCAATGGAGGGCATTGCTTCTTAAGGGGGGAGGGGGGATGATCTAGATGGATATTGGTGGCCACCCGCCTATTCCACTTGGACCCCCAACACTATCTCTTTTAGTTTTTCAGTTTCCTTAATTGTAGAACAATTTACTATTTTTGGCAGTTTTTTGGGTCGTGAACTTACGGAGCTATTTTGAGCCCCTAAACGACGTTTTTAGGGAAAACAAAGAGACTGAAAACACCCCAAATAGGCTAACTTATTTGTTTTCAACCTTCTCTCTGAGATATTCGAAAAAGGGTATTAGGATAGCCAAACGAAGATCGTATACCAAAGTTATGACCTCGGGAAGTTGATGTACCAATCTATCCAAACGAGGCCCACTTTTTTGTAGCTTCATCTCCTAGGGTTAGGTTTTTGGATGTTTCGGGTATTCCATTGTTTCTCAATAATAAATACTCCTTTTAGCCTCAATGTAACTCAGTTCAGAGGCATGTAGCCACCACATATCTTCTCAGAGATAAGTTGTCATCGCTCGAGCTAGTCTTACTTCCATTCTATTTGTAAGCATACTTCAACATTTTTCTATTAATAAAAAGAAGTGGTATTTCTGTTGCATCTCTATATTTATGGTTATATCTCTAATTCGTTGTGTTCTTGTTTAAATCCAGATCCATGATTTCAGATACGAAATTTGAACATAATGTGTTTTAACAGAGGGATAACATATATGGGTTTTCACTGATATTCTGAAAGATTTGTATTATAAAGTCGTACAGTCTAAAAATAGCATATAGTGTTTTCCTTAGGATTTGTAAACCTTTCTGAAGTGTTTCTTCCCCCTATATATCTGGAGAGGGGGAGTGTTGAACATTTATTACATCAAAATATCTTTGGCCGAGTCTCAAATGTCAGGTTGACTAGCTGTCCGAGCCAGGGATGGCTCTGTGGCCCAAAAGCATTACAAAATATTAATTGTCTCATTACATGGTGACACATTACAGGATAAAAAATCAGTCAACAATCAGATGAACAATGCTAAAAAAATATCTTCATTGCCATTCCTGTGTTTTCTTCTATTTCATATTGAAGTTTGGTCACAGTATGGCCTCCTGTGTTTCTCAGCCGACTCTCGTCATTTCTGCCTTTCCTGCTTGAACCATTCATCTTTTAAAGCTGGGAGTGGTACTTATCAGTTTCATGCCACAGTACTGGCAAAGGACCCCTGGGTGGTACTTCGTCTTCCCTCTGTATGGGGGCACCATGCTAGATAATCAATTCTTCCCAAGCTACCAAGTCCTTGTTTACTTCTGTCAACATCAACCTTGGTTCTGCGTCACGGAGGGCCTTTCTGGATCAACCCATTTCGGGTTTGAATTCTCCATCTTCCTTATAAAATTCCACAGCTACGGACCCATCCAACTTCAAATATCTATACCATACTATTGAGTCTTTATGACAGCTGGAATTTTACTCTGGAAGGCACTACAGAATGATGATCTCCTATGCTCCTTGGCCCCTTTGGTTTAGCATCTACCTACATTTATTCTCATACGACTGGGGGGATGTTACCGGGTGGTTAGTCCCCGGGTGCTAAGGCCTTTCGTGGTAGAGAGTGTGAGGATGAGTGTCTTTTGGAGGGGGGCATGAGTGGTAAGTGGTAAATGAGGGGGTGGGGTTACAAAATGATATGAGAGGGACACGTAGCAGCGGGGCCCAGTAGGGAAACCGCTTTTTCAAACCCCCCTTGCTGATAAATGGAAACATGGTGGGGCAGCCTAAAAAGGCCTGGGAGCCATTGATCTGGCAAAGTTAATCTGGGCTGCTCAGAGATGGGGGGTGTTGTGGAGGTAAATCCCCTTTGCGGATAGAGGCAATCCCTACTAGCCCAAATTGGGTCTAGCAACAATCAAACAATGCCACCACGCAAGTTCCTAATTGCAAATTAAATACCAATGATGA
>APFE030288628.1:0-24228 GCA_000404065.3 Pinus taeda | reverse complement strand
TTTATGAGTTAATAATTAGTGAATTAATTAATAATTAATTCACACCACTCATCACTAGTGTATTTGTTAGTAAGACTAAATACAACTAGTTCAACTAAGTCAAACTGAACACAACTCCATCAACTCCTCAATCAACTCCACCAAACTCAATCACTTGAGTTCTAACTGAAGTCCATCATGCAATACTCAACTAACCCATAGGAAAAGTGTATTTCCTTCTGGCAGTTGCATGTGCCACATCCAGCTCGAACTGAAGTGTTGCAAGAGGATAACATAATGTTTATAGTCCAAATATTATTAAGAGCTAATAATATTCAACTATTCTATTTTTTGACTGGCAGTCTAAAAATAGACTCCGCCCATATGTCTAAAATTAGAGGTCCATCTATTTTTACCAACATGACCAATCATCCATAAATAGCATCCTGCAACTCATAGACCATGATCCATATGTCTAAAAATAGACATAGTCTAAAAATAGACTTTGCGCCAAAAATAGCCTGCGGGCCCACTTAGTTAAGGCGACTTCTTTTCACTAAGCTCCATCATCTTGTTGCATTTTCAACACTCCCTCTCAACAAGATATGGATTATCTACAACCCCTATCCTGTCTCTGTGGTATTCGAATTTGCTCCTGGTGAGCGCCTTCGTCAAGATATCAGCGTCCTGATCCACCGTGGGAATATATGAAAGTAACATGATTCTCCGCTGCACACAATCTCTGATATGATGGTACCTGATGTCAATGTGTTTGGATCTATCATGAAATACAGGATTAGCCGAGAGTTTAATGCAACTTTGGTTATCACAGTAAATCATAGTAGGATCAAAATGAGACCCGAACAACCCGACCAGGATCTTTCTCATCCATATAGCCTCGCATGCAACCAAACTTGCTGCCATATACTCGGCCTCCGCTTCCTGCTGTACCAAGAAACTGTTGTCGACCCGATACTGAAAATCCCTCCAGATGTGTTCGTTCTGTCCATTGGGCTCCCTGCCCAATCTGCATTCGCGAAGCCACATAGCTTCACTTCATCCTCCTGTCTATACCACACTCCATATCTCGATGTGCCTCTGGGATAACGCAATACATGCTTGCCCGCCTTCCAGACGAGCTTGGTAGGATTAACCATGGCTTGTGAAAGCTGGTTAACAGCATAGCATATACCGGGTCTTGTATTGACCAGATACATAAGCGACCCCACCAACTGTCGATAAACAGTGGCATCCACTACCTCTGCTGAAGTAGCATCCTCAATGCCTCTGTTGAGGAACGTAGTCTTCACATCCATCTGATGAATGTGCCACCCCATCTACATCACTTTGTAGATCCATCTCGAACCCACCATTGATTTCCCCTCCAATCTTGGGACAATCTACCATGCACTATTTCTGACAATCGAATCATACTCTTCCACCATGGTGTCTACCCATGCGAGTTCCTCCACAGCTTCCTCGAAAGAGGATGGCTCCGTCACGACACATTTTCTCACAAGAGCCATGTATTGAGTGTACCAATCCGATGATTGTCTCTACCTGCACTCTACTGTAGGTGGTCCTACAACCTTCTCTGCATCTTGAGCCAGTCGCTCAGCTTCTGTAGTGCGCTTTCGCCCTCTAATGGTTGGCGCTGCATGAGTGGTCTCTTCCACTCCATGAACTTCCATTTGTGGCTGATCCACATCCTGAAGCTCATCCTTAGGAACTAATAGCTCCTCATCTGCATGCAAGTGTGGCTCCCTCTCAATAGAACACTTCCTGGCTTTCTCCTCCTGAAATTTTATATCCCTTCACACAACAGTCTTGCGACTGTATGGCAAATACACAAAATAGTTATGCGGCATATCAGTGTACCCCAAAAATATCCAACCTCTACAATCAACTCTAACTTCTTCCTGGCATCCTTCGTTACATGCATGTAAACAGGAGAACCAAAAATCCTCAAATGGGAAATATCAGGCCTCTTACCAGAATAAGCCTCCTCGGGTGTACTCGTGCCAAGTATCCTATGAGGACAACGGTTCTACACATATACTATAGTATTGCATGCCTCCACCCACAAGTGCATGGGTAGGCTCTGATCATGAAACATCGCCCGTGCAGCACCTATGATTGTTTTGTTCTTCCGCTCAGCAACCCCGTTCTACTGTGGGTTATGGGGAGCTATGAGCTCTCTTTGAATCCCTTCTGCGCTATAGAATTCCTCGAACTCGCCAGAGATGAATTCACCACCATTGTCGCTCCTAAGAGCCTTCACCTTCTTCCCTGACTCCTTCTCGACCAGTGCTTTCAACTCACATAACTTTGAGTATGTCTCGCTCTTCTTCTGCATGAAGAAGATCCAGCACTTTCAGGAGAAATCATCAACAAAGATCACATAGTACCTGTGCTTCGCTGTCGAAGCAACTGAGAAAGGTCCACACACGTTTGTGTGAATTATCTCAAGGATTTTCGTGGTGCGACTATCCTTCTCGTGAAAGGTGGCTTTCACAAACTTTCCCAAAATACACCCCTTGCACTGATCTGATTGCGCAAGAGTGCCTTTAGGAAGCCCAGTAGAAATCTGCTGCAGTATCTTCAAGGCGCCATGGTGAAGGTGGCCCAATCTCTGATGCCACAGCTCGTCGTCATCCCGGCTCACCAGTCCTTCTGCCTTGTATGCCATTGCTGAGAAGCCATCTACATGCAACTGATAAAGGTTCTTGACCCGAACCCCTAACTTTTGGGTTTCTCCAGTTGTCTTGATGCGCAGGAAAGCCTTTCCCTCGCTGAAAACAACATCATATCCCTTGTCTTCTAACAACGCCACGGAGATAAGATTCTTCTTCAATCCTCGAACATGCATCACTTCCTTCAATACGAAGGGTTTAACAGACTCCCTCTCAAAGGAAATGGTACCGATACCGGTCGCACTGTATCTACCATCATCGCCCATCTCGATGTGCACTCCAAGATCTTTCTCATCCAGATCAGAAAACAAATCTCGATCTCCTATCATGTGAAAAGACACACCACTGTCTAAGAACCATATTGATCCCATCAAACTTGATACCAAGCATGCAATTAACGAAAAATCTAGCACAAACTGCGAGGCTAAGGCCTCTCCTGCTGCAGATCCAGCAGCTTGCTTATTTTTCTTCTTCTGTAGACAATTCGTGGCATAGTGTCCGTGCTGGTGACAGTGAAAGCACTTCACCTTGGACATGTCCTGCTTCTTGCCTTTCACACCAAAATGAGAAGCTTTCTTGTTCTTCCCCTTCTTTGCTTTGGCAGCCAAAGCGCAATTTTCTTCATCAGATGCCTTTGTTGAAGATTCGTGCCTAGTATTTCGCCTGATCTCCTCTTGCACCAGATCCAACCAAAGTCTCTCCCATCCTGGAAATTTCTCCTGACCATTGACAGAGTCCTAATAGGAATGCCAAATATTCAGAAGACCAAGTAGAGCCAAGCTCACCAAGTCCTCATCATCGACAGTCACCCCCACACTTCCTAGCTCAGTAGGTTTGGGACATCCACATCTATGAACTCCTTCAGCCCATTATCATCTAACACCACCTCCATCCTGTCCTTCCATGCAATATATTTCGAGCTGCCTTCAAGGGCATACTCCAATCACAATCCATTGAAAGACATTTCAACTATGACACCAAGAAAACACTGCTGCAAATTAGAATTCCACTAACTCAAAACTCAACCGCTTCTGATCTAAAATTTGTCAAAACAAAGTATTTCTCGTCCAGAGATCAACTGTATGGGAATTCACCAGATATCTCACCTTCCAAAAGAAGGATGAATCCAGAGGCTACCTGGCCTGATTATAGACTCTGCCTGAAGAAATAAAATGTAAACACTTTCTTAATAATAGATCTGATGATCAACTACACTTTGATATCATGTAGAAATCTATTCTACAAATCAACCAGCTCTGATACCATGTAGAAACTTCATGAATAATATGATACTTATTCACAGAGATTATCTTGATTATACACTATTTGCAGAATCATGCATAATACATAACCTCCTCTATGTTGATAATCAATTTAGTAGTATTAAGAAACAATTGCATGCGCACATTGAAGCATCAATCACACATATCAAAATAGTATATCATGGGGAAAGCATCTCCCTAAAAACCCCAAACTATTTGTATATTATATTGATTGAGATCATGTAACAATACACAGTACAATACTAGCTCCACCTGTTACACACAATACAACCTAGATTTGAATCAATCACTAGCTCAAATCACCCCTGCTGCTTGCATGCCTCCACTGCGCAATCCTGCATAGAGAATACAACGAGAATGAATCTCCAAACTTGTATTTCCCTTGTGTGACACTACGCAATCCTCATTGGCAACTCAATCCCACTGATTGTGCAAATCTCATGCACAGCTATAGTCACAACTGATAGTCTCACCCTTTCACCCACCTCTAACACTTGTCTCCACTGAACTGTCCATGCACTGAGTTAACTGATGTATTCTTTAGTTGATTTATGAGTTAATAATTAGTGAATTAATTAATAATTAATTCACACCACTCATCACTAGTGTATTTGTTAGTTAGACTAAATACAACTAGTTCAACTAAGTCAAACTGAACACAACTCCATCAAATCCTCATTCAACTCCACCAAACTCAATCACTTGAGTTCTAGCTAAAGTCCTTCATGCAATAGCTCAACCAACCCATAGGAAAAGCATATTTCCTTCTGGGAGTTGCATGTGCCACATCCGTAGCTTGAACTGAAGTGCTGCAAAAGGATAAGATAATGTTTATAGTCCAAATATTATTAAGAGCTAATAATATTCGACTGTTCTATTTTTAGTCTGGCAATCTAAAAATAGACTCAGCCCATATGTCTAAAAATAGAGGTCCATCTATTTTTACCAACATGACCAATCATCCATAAATAACATCCTGCAACTCATAGACCATGATCCATATGTCTAAAAATAGACAGTCTAAAAATAGACTTTGTGCCAAAAATAGCCAGCGGGCCCACTTAGTGAAGGCGACTTCTTTTCCCTAAGCTCCATCATCTTGTTGCATTTTCAACAAGCTCAAGCTACTATATGAATGTTGTAATAGAATCATGGAAGTTGATATTATGGAAATTATGTCGAATTTTGTCCATGTGTAAGGGAAATTATTGGTATAGAGTAAAATTAGTTACAATTGACAATCCCTAGAGTCCCCAACAAAAAGATTTCATGGTCATCTTGTGTTGGAGTTTTTTAGGGAATTGCGATGGCATAAAGGACTATTTGGTAGAGAAGAGATCCATTATTTGCATTGTGTAGGTATTGTGTGAGTATCAACAAGTCAATTTACATTTTTGTCATTATTGGTAAGATTCTTGAGCTAACCCCAAAATGGTAAAGGGTGTGTTCTTCTTCTGACATGTTTGGTTGATCTGTTGAAGCCATTTCACTTTTCCCATCATCACTGAATCAGGATTCGCTCATGGTATACATTACAGGTGCTAATGACTTGTGTTTCTTATTCGTCATTCTTTTGTCAATATTTTTTCCTTGGGTAAGTTTGTTTCACAATACTAATAAAGTGATTTTCCTCGTGATATTATGAATGGGAAATTACATCTCATGTGACACGACACTAAAGAAGTGATTTTCCTAAAGATAAAACACTAGGATAGATTATTTCCCAATTACATGCCACTAAAGAATTTCCTCATGATGAACATTAACTCAAAAATCCCTTACTGCGTTAAAATGCTTAAAAATGAAGAAATCAAAATTATTCCTATATGATGCATCACTAAAGAAACTATTTTCCTAGCAATACAACATGCCAAAAATATCTTCCCTTGTGAAAATAAATGATGTAAGTGATTTGGCATGTGAAATTGAATTACTGATGGTCCTTTTTGTACAAAATAACTTTACCATTAACAAGACTAAGTTATGAAGTGCTTTTAACATTTCATAGAAAATGTGTTTTTCCTAGTGATTCATTTTCAAGAAATTATTTTTCCTCGTGAAATGACACTGACGAAATGTTTTTCTTCATGATGTATTCCATTCGATATTATTTCTCATGAGCACAAATCTTGAGCCTTCATCCTTTCCACTTAAGAAATGATTTTCCTAGCAAAGAGGTGCAAGAGAGAGGACTTATTCTATGACATTGCACTTGAATGAATAAGAGCTTCACATGTCACTTAGGAAATTCTTTCCTTGGTGGTACACCACTAGCAAATTTTCCTCCCCTAGTGATAAGTATTCAAGACACTCATTTTTCATGCCAAGTATTAAAGGGGGGATGTAGGTGTTTTGTGCACTTAATTAGCATCATCTGATTGACCCAACACTACCAATCAAGTTCTATACTACCTCCCAACCCATTGCATCTATGTGACATGGTTGTATTCAAGTGAGATCTCTATTCTATAATGATTTCCATGTCATCCCTCTAGATTCTTAGTACTATTTTTTCTTCTTTGCATCCTCGGATTTCAACCAAAGTGAATTATTTGCTAATTTCATTAAAAATATTTTCTTTTCACTCAACATACTTTTCAAATTCTAAAAGCGAATTGGGGGAGGAAAGTTTTCCCTTTCCCATTATTCCATCACCAATATTAAATAGGCTTTTGTTCATGACCATAGACATAGGATCAATTTGAAATTATCCAAAGTTTCCACCCACTCCACTCAGTCATTTCACCCTTTAATCTTGATCCAGGGCATGCATTTTGGGTGGCCATGATGCAGCTTAAAATATGACCCCCATTTTTTCATAACAAGCCCACCTATCCTTGCCACCAATAGAGTACAAATTTTTTCAAGGGGTTTTCCTATCTTCCTTATAGACACCATGCAAATCCCTGTTTGGGATATACATTACCCTTTCTCTTTATGATATTCTTGCTGTAGAAAAAATAACTAGGTCATAACCCTTGTTGTGCTCAACCATCTTCATAGCCATATTTTTAGGTGTCCAAGATAATTCAATGAGAAATCCATCAAAATTTTGGAAATATACCCATTTGTGATTTTTCTAACCAAGCTAATGTGTATTCTTGTTACTAGGTGTTCTCTATAGGAAGGGCTATGTATACCTTTTACAGGAGAGTGGGGAAAACCCCATTATGAAATACTAGAAGAGTATGAAACTTCCCCTAGTGTTGCAAGGCATGTATTCAATGATTCTTCTTGCCCCATTGATAACAACACTACATACTCTTGGTCAGAAATCTACCAACTTTCTTAAAGAGACAATATCCCAAAAATTGATCCATATGCAATGGTCTACATATGCATAAAAAATTCATGATTACACAAGGTAATATCCCATCCACCATTTTTCCCATGTGCAAAAACAGTTGAGTGGATCATCAAACATTTAGAAGTATAAGACTACGTGATCAAGTATTCAAAGGGAAAACCATTTGCATTTTTCAAGTCCTTGGGTATCAACACATAATGTAGTTTTCCTTTAGAGGAGATTTTCCTTGGTGTAGAATGGCTTGATGGATTTAACTATGAAGCCAAAAAATGAACAAAAAAAAGGTGGATCAACAAGAAGAGTTTCAAATCCATATCTCACAAAGGATATCCTACCAATTTGGTAAGGACCCTTACCAATTAGTAACAATCATGTTATCTATATTGATGGTAGAGCCAATGTGTAAATGTTGATGAAGGATGAGTGCCACTTATTTATTCAATTTTTATTGTTGGTATCAAGTTTGACTAGCAAGATATTTTGTCCACATCCTTTTAGGAAAATAGAATAGTTGCACAAAGTTTAGGTCTAGGAGAGAAGCCTTGGTTTCAAATGGCCTACTACAACTTAGATGTTGTTTGTGTAAACCATGCTTCCTAGAACTTGGATGGAAATTACCCCTCAAGAAAATCCCATTCATCTATACTACAACATACTATTGGATTACATATATCATTCATTCTATGCCAAAATATGGCATGGCTTCTTGGTCCCTTTACATGAGGCATTATCCAATTTATCTACATTATGCATGTCCAAAAGATCCATGCAAGTTGTAAAAGTGCTTCAAGACCAGTTTTTCCAAGAGGATGGAACATATTTGGGAGTATTTGGTGCAACTAAGTTGCATCATATACTACCCAATTTTGTCATAAACAAAGTGGTATTGCAATAAATCACATAACAAGAAATGATGCGATTAGGCTGAACACTCTCTAGAGATAAGAAGATACACTGGCCTTCCATTCCTTCTCATCTCATTTCATACACTCTTAAGGATATTAAGTAAGTGTGAGTAGAAGTTAATAGTCTAATGACTTTCCTTTTTTGGTATTTGTCATTTCGTAGATATAACTTTTGATTAGTATTGAGGAATATTTTCCAATAATGCAAATACATATGGGAATACCAAAATGATACATGGATGGAAGAATAAAATCTAAAAGGGTCCATAGTATACCGATAGGTACTATTCAAAGTTGGAAGCCCCTCCCAACCTATGTAGAAAGATAAATACAAGGTTCAAGATGAAAAAGAGGCCCTAAAAAAGAAGAAAGTTGTGTGGCTTGTGGTAGAAAGAATAACAAGGGAGAGTAAGTGATGGCCCTCAATATTGCAACAAGAATTTTGAAACTCCTAAGGGTATCAACTTTAATTATCAACTCAAGGTTCGTACAAACTTAAGATGTATTGATACTATATGTATAATAAGAAATATATTCAACTTAGGCCAATTTGATGCAACTAAAAAGATGTAAAAATGCATAGAGACCACTAGGTACAACAAATGCTCAGAAAATTTAATGAATAGTAAATAGATCTATACTAACATGCAGGAAAGGAAACAATTGAAAGGGATCCTATTCTATTGCATAAAAGTAAACGAAAGAAGGAAAACCTCAATCTAATTGTAGGAAGGTAAATGAAAAAAAGTAATTCTACTTTGTTTTACAAAGAGTAAATCTATGTTATTGCAAAAAAGTAAATGACTAAAATAAACCTATGTTGTTTCAAGAGAACAAAGAAAACACTTCAAGAATTATGGATAAAAATCAATCCTAATATACGTTTTATGATAAATCAATTATGTAGCTAAAAGAAGACATAAATAATAAACCTTAATTGTAGAAAGAAAGCTACAACTACTAGGGTAAAGTTCCTAAGGGGTCTATGAACCTCCAAACTCCATTTCCAGGGTCTAATGGATGTTGAAAAGTGTTGAGGAATGATAGATAGGCTTTTGGTGAAATTCTAAAGGTGTTCTAAGAAAATCTATGTATTCCTACAGGATGGCCCTATTTTGTTGCAAGAAACATCCGAGAGAAAATTTATGAGGTCTCGATGTGGTATGAAGGGTGGAGAAGGTGTAGGAAGGTTGTGGAATGGAAAATAAGTCCTTTGTAAGCATAGGTACATCCCATGGATCAACTCATATAAGGAAGAGGAAAAACTGGGGGTTTAATGTAACTCGGTTAGGCAAAATTTAGCTTGTTGTGAGTTTGCAAAGATGTAAAAAAGTGGGTGAAAATACAATGTTGTGAGTAAAATAAATGCATCAAAACAATACTAACTTTGTCTATGAAATGTGACCATCTATCTACAGGTAAAGTGCACAGTTAATTGATAAAAGTAAGATGCATAAACAATTGATAAACTACTTATTGCAAGAAATAAACCAATAATGGAAAAGATGAGTAGATCAAGACTCTCTTTGGTCCCCAATGATGGATGGAGTTCTCATCTGAAATGTTGACAGATCACATATATACATGGTGCTCTTCGGGAAATCTATGACAAGATGAGTTGAATTTGAAATAAATAATACTTCCACATGAAATTAACTATTATTTCATTTATCAAGACAAGGTACATAAAAAACTCACAAAAGAGCTTACTCATAAACCTGACAAAGACAATATTTCTAGAGATGAGGTTTTGTAGAATATCATAACTAAAATAAATGCATGGAAAGAAAATGTACAAGAATGGGGCTTGAGCACCTGATTCAGGTCAAAAGGAAGAAGACTTCAGGCCCCTTAGAAGAAAATTAGACTGAGAACAAAAGAGTTCTTTTCATTAGTCCTAAAAAATGTTCACACATGAAACATGGGAAACTGAAATAATAGGCAAGAGCCTTTATGTAATGTTGATTATCTCTCTCTAGAGTTTTTTGAATCTCTACTAGGCTTCTAAGGCACATTATTTATAAAAAGAAGTGCTTGAGGGGTAGCCTCCTTGAAGGGAGGACTGCTTCCCTCTAGAATCTCTAAAAATGTGGATCTAGGTCCTTGGTGTCTTCATAGCTACAAGGAGGTGGTAAATTTCCTTGGCCCATCCTAGTTGTTGATAACCTTCAGCAAGGAACAAGCCCCATAATCTTCTCTTGCTGGACTCTTGCGTGATTTGCATAAGATACCCCCAATATCTTGCATATTTAATGTGATAGCCACACATGATATATAAATTATCACTTAATCCCTCTAAGAACATATTAAAGTTGAAAAAGACATTATGAAATGTAGAAGGAAAGGTTAAATATGCTTAAGGATGGTTATATGGGCCTTAAATTATACCTATTTGGGAGGTTGATCATACCCCACTACTGAAAATGTTGCTCGTCCTTTGAGAAACCAAGTCATCTTTCTCACCTCATTCATTGCCATGATGCCTTGCGTGACATCCCAAGTTGCTTTAGATGTGGTGGCCTCCTCTACATGAAACCCTACCTCCTCATTTTTTTCCACTCTCTGTTTTCCTCTGGTCGATTCTTATTCTCCTGTAGGCCCAATAGTAGAGGGGGACTGAGCTTGAGTCCAATCCAAGGACTCCAAGCCTCAAAATGATTCTTTTTTATAGAGGTGTTCTAGCTAATGCATTCCTCAACCTGTCTAGTGAATGGTATTCTCTTATTCTCAAACTATGTGGCAAGGTATTTCACCTTCTTTTGCATGCTTGTAAGCTTTCATCTCACAATAATCGAAAATTATCTTCAAAATGAATAATTTCTTGTTCATTATTTTCTTTATAGATAGTTTTCATTTTAGGCTTTTTTGTTATGATTCTTTGATTAGCAATGATCAGATGAGGGTTTAATTGTTTTTCCTTGATCCAAAGTGGCTCTTCTACCTCCTTGGCCAATATTATCTTAATCTCTTCTGCCCTTGTTTCATCATGGTTCAACAATGAAGCTAAATCCATTAATTTAACATCACCCAGTTAAGAAATAGGGTTCCAAATATTCACGTCACACAATACTAGATTGTGCATATACAATTTTGCAATTTTGGGCTATCCTCAATGCCACATTTGAGACAAAAATAAATGAATTTCGTTACATATTATAAAGGAAGGCAACCTTGTTGGGTCAATATACTTATCTAAAATTGACACCATTGATCTTTTAGGAACATTGAATATGTTTTGATGGGTGTCTAGAATGTATAGCTTCCATGGATAGACTAGTCGTTGCAGTAATTTGTTCTTCTTTCTCATATATCAACCTTTGAGCTTGCTACAACTAGGATTTTAGCTCCTTATTTTCCTTTTGTAGATGATCTCTTATGCTTTCTTCCTTGAACCTAAGGTCAACCATGTATTCCCCTATTTTCCTCATATATTCCTCCATGATGCCAACATCCTCAAACCCTTTAGACTTTGTAATTGGCATCCATCTATAAGTTTTTCTTCTCTCTTTCTCCAATTCAAAAAATAGTCTAACTAAAAAGTGGGTAGGAAGCACCTTCCCTATAGCAATCCAAGCACAATAAGATTTTAGATTTGGTTGAGGATCTAGGTCTTATAGCTATGGATTATGTTCTTGTAGTTCCACAATCTTTTCTTATAGTTCTGCATTCTGTATTTGTGGTTCTACAGTCTCCTGTAGCCCTATTATAAAGATTATAATAAAACCTTAAAAATGGTTAATAATTATTATCAATAAAATAAAAAATTAAAAAAAAATTAAGCCGACTTCATCTCCTTAAAATCAAGTTATCTTATTACTATTTATCCTCTCACTAAGCTCTTCTTCTATCATCATTCAGTAATTGTGCTGATGATGGATCCCTGTTGGGATTTGAAACATTGACAAGTATGATTATTACTGTGGATACTCTGATATTCAACTTAAAACAAATGAACCACAAATGCCCGAAATCCAAAAAGCTCTATGGGTTTTTCTGGGAGCATTGTTTCCTTAGTGCTTAGCCTTTTTGTTGATCCCATGGCTCTTTTCCTTTGACCGATGTGGAGGTCATCTCAACTTCTTGTTTCTCTTCTTAATTATATTCTTCCTCATTATGGATAACTGAATCCTCAATCATGATTGTAATTGGAGAAGGTGGTTAAGGTTTTCCTTGCCTTATTTTGTTGCTCTTCCTTCTCTTGAATTAAAGGGGGTTTTCCCTTGGTTTCATTACTTTGGGTTTTGTTGGGGCACTTAAGGCTACTAGGGTAGCATCAATTTTTTCTTCTAAATTTCCTTTTGAAGTGCTATCTTTCTCTGCCATTTTTCTTTTCTTTAGTTACTTGGAGGATCTATCAATAGCCTCTTGGGGCTTTTGAGCCTATGATTCTTTTAAATTGAGCTTTGTTAAAAAATGTGCAACAATAAATGTTAAATTTAGAATGTGCTAAAAATAGGACTCCTAAAAATAGCATGTCTAAAAATAGCAGTTTGGCCAGTGAGGTCATTGGTCACCTTGGGTGAGAGGTGAAATTGCTAAAAATAGAAAGTTCTAAAAATAACATTTCTGGGTCCCTTCCTATTTATAGCAGTCCCTGGTCTATCTCTGGGAAGTATAAATGAATTTGGTCTTAACAACAATTTAAAATATTAACTAATTAATCTCCATGAGTTAATTAGTTAAGGAAAAACAAACTTGAAGTCTATGTGAGGACATGCAACAATTTATCTATTAATTGGTGAATTTATCTATTAGTTAAAGAGATAAGGATGAGTTGTAATTAGTTGGCTCAGTTAACTGAGTCAAGTCCAGTTAGATTAATTTAACAAGTTGTTAAAGTAATGAAATTCAATTTGTTAATGCTTGCATGCATGTAACAACTGGTATTTTTAGATAACTGAATATTATAACTTAAATAACTCATGCATGTCAGTTCAGACAAAGACCTAGTTGAGATCAGAGAAGGGACAATGTACTATTAGTTGGATGAATATTTTTCCTATAAAGGAAGCTCATCCATGATGAGGATTTAGCTCCTTCAGGTTTGTGCAATTATTTCAGAGGCCAGTGTTGTGTGTGAGGTGAGAGTCATATAGGTTGCAGCTAGAGGACCCAGGAAAACTGTGCATAGAAATAAGAGGCTTGGAGGGTAGAGGAGAAGGTTTGTGAGAAGCTTTTGATTGTCTATGAGTAGCAGAGGGATTGTACTGAGAGCTGGATAGCTTCCGAGCTAAGGCTTTGTGTAATCTGGACTATATTTACACTTGTATGCTGTGCTTTCCCCAGGTAAATTCTTCTGTGTTATGTGTGATTGGTTCCTTCTTATCAGTTATAGGTGTTCTTATTGATGATGCTCATGGTTGATTAAGCTTCCGCTAAACTTTTTATAGAAGTAGATCAAGTGTTTTGCTTTAGTACATTGCATTACCAGATTGATCTACAAGTGGGAAATTTCTACATGGTATCAGAGCGAGCTGATTTGTAGAAAAAGTTTTACATGGTATCAAAGCTATCTAATTTGTAGGGAAAATTCTACAAAATTCTACATGGTATCAGAGCATAGATGATCAAGGAGAGAACAATATACTGAGAGGAGATTTCAAAGTTTTGAGTTTTGGGCCGAGAGTTTACAGAGCATATCTAAAAATTTATGTACAAAATTTTCAGAAATAAATAGCAGATTTGGATTCCTTGTGGAAAAATACCCAAAATAAAAAAAAAATCGGCTGAATCAGAGTTCGGATGAGGGAGATATCGCTGATTTAAAATCAGCTCTTTTTCTAGAAAATTTCATGACGACAGGAAAGTGAAAATAGATTGGTGTGCTAGCCAAGAACCTGTATGCACTTGAGATACAAGGTGCATGCAAAGCCTTGAGGAGCAAAGTAAAGGTTAGAGACTTGGTGGTTGAGAGGGAGAGTATATTACCCCTCAACATGCAGCTCTAGAAGATGTCTCAGACAATTGTCGAGGAGCCACGATTGGTGCAGTAGCTTCAGGAGGTTGTGGAGCAACCACAACAGGGGAAGCTGAGAGGAGATCAAGTAGAGACATCTACTCATGCAGAGACCTCCAGTAGGGGGAAACTTCAAGCTAGGTGGGTTGAGGGATCACATGCAACCATACCTCCAGGTAGGAGGTGGGGAGATATAGAGTGATTGTCCCAAGGAGGAGGGGCAGGATCCTTGAGGTACGCAACCTCTTAGATGAGGCCTTGCTACAGGAGCCCCGATGTGGAGTAGAAAGAACTGACTACTTGGGTAGAGACAGATGTGGATGGAGCAGTAGAGAAAGTGACAGTGCAAGGAATCCCGGGACAACACATAGGTAGCAGGCCGTAGCAATGCGAGAGGCACAAGTGTTTTTCATAGTGCTAGGTGGCACAGAGAGGTGTGCAATGATGCGAGATGCATGGAGATGTTGTAGTAGCACAGATGTCAGTAGTAGGTAGAGCTTCAGCATCAGAGTATGTTCCTAGCCCAATAGAGTGGTCAGTTGGGAGTGTTTTTGTTCCAAGTGTTGTTGGAACAAGTGGACTGGGTAGATGTGTTGCATGCAGAACATTCAGAGTTACAGGATCTTGTTCGAGAGGAAGCCTTTATTGTTGAGAGGGAGTGTTGAAAAATGTGCAACAAGAAATGTTAAATTTAGAATGTGCTAAAAATAGGACTCCTAAAAATAGCATGTCTAAAAATAGCAGTTTGGCCAGTGAGGTCACTGGCCACCTTGGGTAAGAGGTGAAACTGCTAAAAATAGAAAGTTCTAAAAATAACATTTATGGGTCCCTTCCTATTTATAGCAGTATTTGGTCTATCTATAGGAAGTAAAAACGAATTTGGTCTTAATAGTAGTTTAAAATATTAATTAATTAATCTCCATGAGTTAACTAGTTAAGGAAAAACAAACTTGAAGTCTATGTGAGGACATGCAACAATTTATCTATTAATTGGTGAATTTTTCCATTAGTTAAAGAGATAAGGATGAGTTGTAATTAGTTGGCTCAGTTAACTGAGCCAAGTTCAATTAGATTAATTTAACAAGTTGTTAAATTAATGAGATTCAGTTTGTTAATACTTGCATGCATGTAACAACTGGTATTTTTAGATAATTGAATATTATAGCTTAAATAACTCATGCATGTTAGTGCAGACAAAGACCTAGTTGAGATCAGAGAAGGGACAATGTACTATCAGTTGGATGAATATTTTTCCTATAAAGGAAGCTCATCCATGATGAGGATTTAGCTCCTTCAGGTTTGTGCAGTTCTTTCAGAGGTCAGTGTTGTGTGTGAGGTGAGAATCACACAAGTTGCAGTTGGAGGAACCAGGAAAACTGTGCATAAAAATAGGAGGCTTGGAGGGTAGAGGATAAGGTTTATGGGAAGCCTTTGATTGTCTATGAGCAGCAGAGGGATTGTACTAAGAGCTGGTTAGCTTCCGAGCTAAGGCTTTGTGTAATCCGGACTATATTTCCACTTGTATGATAATACAGAGATGGGGTTTTAGGCAGGTGCTTTCCCCGGGTAAATTCTTTTGTGTTATGTGTGATTGGTTCCTTCTTATCAGTTATACATGTTCTTATTGATGATGTCTCGTGGTTGATTAAGCTTATGCTAAATTGTTTGTAGAAGTAGATCAAGTGTTTTGCTTTAGTACATTGCATTACCAGGTTGATCTACAAGTGGGAAATTTCTACATGGTATCAGAGCTAGTTGACTTGTAGAAAAAGTTCTACATGGTGTCAAAGCTATCTGATTTGTAGGAAAAAATCTACAAAATTCTACAAGCTTAACTATCCCCTCAACCACTTTTGCCTCTGCCTTTACTTAAACTTGTGTTATTTTCCTTCCTTCTACTTCCTTTTCTATCACTTCCTTTGATTTCTCCCCTTCAATCTCAACTTCCCCTTTGACTTTTGCTTCAAGTTGCTCCACTAGTTTTGCCCCCTCTAGATCTAATTGAGGTTGGAATTGGGTTTCTAAAAAGGATTTTTGTCCATGTCTATGAAATCAATCCAAGAAATAAGGTTTTGCAAGCTCTCCAAGGCATCTAAGACTATCAGTTGTATCAAATCATGGTGAGCTAGATAATGTTGTTTTCATCCTTTCACCCTTAGGCCCATTTATTTTATAGACTGAACGATGAAATGAGGAATTTTGAGCCTCTCCTGAGAAGGAAAATCTATTTAAAATCTGAGTTGGTGGAGTAATCTAAACTAATAGGCATATATAATGCTTAACCTACCTTCACATGAAATATATTTGAGGATATGATAGGACACCTCATACCAATGGTATGGTGGATTGTCCCTCCTCACTCCATGTTTGTCATCCATGTGTTGCTCATTTTGAAGGAAGAAATTCTTCTTGGTTGTAGTGGCCTCAGACCTCTTTTCTTTGTTCCATTTGACTTCCCTCGGGAGTGTGGTGACCCTACTGATAATTTCTTCATTTAGGTAGATGATGAGGCCTCTAACCATAGTTATTGCTTCATGTCCTTTTGGATGTTGGATTTTTCAGGAAAACTTTAGGGAAATTTCGTCATCAAAGCCTCTTACCTTCTTGAAAAAGCCTAGTCATTGATAGTTTGAAAAAAATGTTCCTAACATCAGGGTTTCCATGGATATTTGAGGGGTTCGTAGGTTCCCTTTGTTATATTCCCCTCCCATGGCTTTAATAAACTTATAAAAGAGTTGAACAAGGAGTTTTCCTTCTATTGCTATAGGATCCTATTGTTTCTTGTGCAATGGAAGGTGTTGAAACAAAGGAAAACATGACAATTTGTTTTATAGAGTTGGGGGAAAGGAAAATTCAACATGCTCTTCTTATTTTTTCAATGCACCCTATGCTTTTAGAACACTGTGTATTTTTAGTAAATACTCAGCCAATTCATGGTTTTCCTTATTGAAATTCAAAATTGTTAAAATTCCTGAGTGATTTTATGAGGATTGAGATGGTTTCTTAAGTCCTTATATCAAATGTATTCGAGGGGAAAATGCACTTACACTCCTTCTGATGATTTTCCTTTACTTCTCAAGGTTTGGTGGTTATTTTGGTTAGAAATGAGCTTCTTGTAGCACTCTATGAACTTCAAATATAACTCATATGAAAAACCATGTAACTTCCTATAGCAGCCTGAGTTGGAAATGTTTTGGTTGGGTCGAGCTCTTGTATCATTGTTGGGCCTCCTTGTTGTTTAAAATAAACTTTTCATGCAAGAATGGACTTGGTGGGGATTAAGTGGTTATTCATTGAGGTGATGGGCTCAGTGCGCTATGTGAGCTTCCCCCCACCTAGCATGTCGAGTTCCACATTACACAATGAGTAGGAAATGTTGGCCCACTCTCTCAAATTATCTCCCCTTTTGTCTTGTCTTCCTTTTACATTTGTGGGTGAAATTGGAGAATACTGACATTGACTACCAAATATGGTAAAGAGTGATCTAACTAAGTTTGGCCTCTAAACATTTTCCTTCATACACTTCCAATGTTTCTTCAAGTTAAAATAAGTTTGAAGGGGAGGTTTTGACGATTGCATACATGGGCCTTATCTTTGATGTTTTCTTGCAGATCATATTGAGGCTATTGATGTTGCCTTTCATGGTCATGAACCTACTTGTGATGATTTGTTGGAGGATCCAATGCTTCTACCATTGCTTCTAAAGGTCTTTTGGAGGTTTTTAATTGTTGTTGTTGTTGACCCTCATACCTTTGGTTCATGTTGTGTCTTTGAATATAGTTCTAAGCTCAAGATTTGTGCCATAGAATCTAAGTGAGAGATTTAATTTAAATGGATGACCAATGATTCGACCCATAAACACTTGTACAATCCAAAAACTTCTAAGATTTTTAAAAGTGTTGATTTTCACTCCTAACATCATATAATCCTTTAATTGATTATGAAAGAGGAAAGAAGAAGATATGTGATAATTAAACATTCATCTTGAATACTTAATTTATCAGATATAGTAGATGTGTGTAGATACATTTCTACAACTAATCACATATACATTCAAGAGATAGTAGAAGGAAACAATTAAATGATGCAAAGGTACTAATTTAAATAACATATTTAATTGGATAATCTCAATGATGATGATAAATTTGTAGTGGGTTGTCAGGGAAGTTAGTACTTAACTTAGACTTACCCTAACTCCTATGTTACCTTGAAAATATGATAAAAAACAAAAATGAATATACTAGAAAAACTCGCATGAACACAATTGTTGTTAACACTGATGCCAAAATCATTTGATTATCTTCAAAAACTTCCAGAAAAGTACAATAACATTTCTTGGCTCTCTCAAACGTTCAACTCTTGTTACTTGGAATTACAATCTCTATATAGAGTGTAATTCAAAAATATCTAGTTTGATACAATCCTTTACAGCAATAAAGTTTTATCCAAAATGATTTGGATATATATAATTAATACAATTCAGAAATAGGAATTCTAAAACTGATTCTATAGAAGCAACACACTATTTGAGGATTTTGTTTGTGACTACTACCTTGAAATCTGTTTATGCTCTTTGTGCTCTTGCGTTTGTTGTATTGACACCTGGAAAATTGCATTTTGTTCTTGGTTTTTCTATTCCACTAACATAAATTTCGCATTTAATTCACTTAGGAAGCTTAAGGAACATCCCATTTTTCATCATCTGGACATGAAAATATAATTACCTTAATGTAGGCTTCATCCACATTAGTATACTTCTCAAATGTTGGCTTGGTAATAATTATATGATGAACTTCATGCAAGATAAATAAATCATACTCTAAACCTTCCAAAAAATCTTTACTACTAATGACTCCTTTTACCTTAGCAAATTTTGACTTATCTGTTGTTATGTCATGTAATTTGTACTGGTAATTTTCTAGTGGAATCAATTGGCCATGAGAATCTCTTAAAGATGGAAGTCTTTTTTGCTAGAGGATAGAAATTTTTTTGTGGAACTTCTTGATTTGAGATTTTAAGTTCTGACATTTATTTTCCAGTTGCAACATTAAGTTTATTTTTGTTAACACCTTTCTAACTTCTAGGACTGTGTTTGTCTTGTCCTCAATTCCCAAGTCTTCAAGCTCATCTTTGGTTTTTGAGTTCAATGCTTTGATGATCCTTATTGCTTCTCTTGGTTTATGGTCCATTTCTTCTTTGATTCTTGTGATGGCTTCTTTTGCTTTGTGTACCAATTGTTCCTATTCAAAAAATATTTCTATAGTTGTCCATAGATCTAAAATGGATGAATTGATGTCAATCCAAATTTTCTCTTTTGCTTCAGATAATGTCTATGCACTGATTGTTTCATCTGTGTACTTTTCAAGCTGTTTATTTGCTTGAAATTCTTCTGCACTTCTGAGATATGTGTGTTATCTTCCTTAATTTTGTTTTTTCCATTCTCTGTGTTGATGCCTTTAATTTCTCTATTTCAAAATTTCTCAAGGATAGATATCCCATAACCTTTGATAACTTTCCAGTGGCTTCTTCATTGGTTGATTCTATTTGAACTACAAAAATTCCTGCACATATTTGTTGTTCCTTCTCTTTTAAGAGATTTTCCATATTTGCTTCCATTTTCTGAATTTGAATATTCTGTTCAACAGTCATCCACAACATATTTTATTTTTCTTTCTCTAATTTCCCCACTTCATGAGTTTGAGGATGCTCCGTTGTTGGCGGTTTTACGAATGTTCTTAATGCTTGAATATTTGCATCGTTATCTTTTATTATTTCTTCAACAACATTAATATCATTAGGTTCTAATCCTAATTTTATTACCATATCTTCCAATCCTTTTATTCTTATATCTTTAGATAAGGAGGACACCTTTTCTAGCTTAAGCTGAGAATGGATATTGTTTAAAGAAGCTTGCAATTGCCATGGTAGAACTTGTCAATGAGGAATAGATCATATCACCTACATGTTTATGAAGATCAATTTGATCTATTGGATGAATATGATTTGTATCAAAAGAAAATACAGAAGTCTTGTAGTCCTATGAACTTTTAGGAACTGGAACCTTTGGCTCCAAAAATGCCAATTGAAACTGCGCTTTGTGAGGGTCCAATGTGGACAACAATCTAGTTTAAGTGGTCGAATATTGTTTTCGAAATTCAGAATAGGTAGAAGTCTTCAATGTTTCGTTCTTCATTTTCATTTCTTTGAATCTTGTGAAAATACTTTGTTGTCCTGAAGGAGAAGCAGGAGAATTGAGAATTGTTTCTTTAGCTTGTTGTAGAGAATATACATACTCACTTGATAGCACCACTATAGTATATTCTTCCGGATTTCTTACCTCTCATGATTATTCTTCTATATTGATTATTTTCTCCTTTTGAAAACTTTAAATTCTATTGGTTTAGAGCCTGAATTTGTAGGAGACATACTCTCACTTGGCCTTTTCTTTCCATTAATCTTGGGGCCTCTAGAGCCATTTGACTCGAAATTTTCTCCTTAGCCTCTTGCAATGTGTTTTCCTCCTATACCTCCTGATTTGAATATTGCTTAATTTCTAGTTTTAATATATAAGTATAAGGAGTTGACTTTTGTTCAGTTCTCACGGATGAAATTACTCCCAAAGAGTCATAAGGCCAACAAAAACTTAGCTTGAATTTCATTTGTCTCAATAAATTTCCAACTTCCTTTTCTGCTACTCTGGTATTAAATATAAATTGACCAATTTGTGCTTTCAATTAAATTGGGCCTTTTGCTTCCTAGAGTCAAAACACATTTCATCCATATTCATCCTTTGCCTAATGAATTCTAGAGAAAAAATTCTCAAAGACAGAAAAACTGGCAGTTTATATGGGGGGAATTCACAACCATAAACTCATATTTCTATAAAATTTTCATAAAGATACCAATCTCCTACTTTTGATTGCTCACTAAGATGTGAGGTCCTCTTGATTTTTGTTGATATCCTTGGAACTACATCACTGCTAAGGAGACACAATGACATACATAAAAACTAATTCACAAAATCATTGAAAGAATATTCCTCATAATATTTTTTGACTAGAGAAGCCTAGTGGATAACAGGCTGTGGTATTCCTTGTGAATCCAACTTTTTCAATGGGATTTTGAATCTTTTTGAATGGTGGTACAAGAATAGATATACCAATATTGATTGATGCTAAAGGACCCCTCAACACTAAATTTTAGAAACTGCTCATGGATAACATTTTATAAAACTGGCTAAAATTAAAAGGATTGAGGGTTTTTTGGCAAATGAAAACATCAACAAAAATCCTAAAATCACTTCATCAACCCACTGATCATTTTGGTAACCTAAGAGACAAAACCATGGAAACAACCTATCTAGAAATTTCTGGAAAGATAGCAGAAGAATATGGTCGATTAGTTGGAGGAAATTCTGAATTTTTAGGTAGAAAGGACTCAAAAATATGAGCTTGTCATTTAAAGGTAAGTTTTTGATAAATTTCCATTAGGGAATCAACTAAAAAGGGATGGAGAGAACGCTGAGGGTTTATTTACAAAGCTAGACAAATTGACTCTAGGGTTATGGAAAAGAAAATCTCCTTGTTTTGGGCAATTATGGCTCTTTGACTTGGTAGGTAATGACTTTCACACTAGGTAACGAATTCAGGGAAATGATGGGTTTGAGGGAAATTGAATTGGGGTAACATGGACTCCCAGAAATAGAATTCATCACTTGCATCCTCAAATTTCTAAAATGCTTCATTATGTCGTTGATCATATCGAATTCACACTAGATTTCTATAATTTTAAATTGGGTATCAACTAGAGGGAATTCGTCTAAATTGGGTATAGGAGGTGGAATTGGGCTTTCAATTGTTACCTTAGATTTACCCTTTTGATTGGCCATTTGGAAAATAGAAAGAACAAATAATTTTGGTAAGAGAATCCTCAGTGAATTGGTGACTGGTAGCACAAGTTATTTGTTGTGATTCGGTGATACAGTGCCACTAAGTACTCTGGCAAACAATGGTTGAATGAAGAACAAGGTACTTGATAGAAGTTGGAATGGATTTACAAATGGGTTTTAAATTATTTTTGTTCAAATAATTATTATTGGTGCGTCCATAAATGATAATCAAGATGATGGCAGGAGATATTTAGTAACTTAATGGTCAAATAGTTAAATTATTGGGCAATTTAGTGGAGGTCATTTTGGAAAAATAGTGGGAGTGATGATGGAGGGCAAAGGCTATTTGCAGTTGGGGGGGGGGGGGGGGGGGTAGCAATGGTAAGTGGTTTATGGGGGCTGGCAGGGTAGCAAGGTACGTGGTTTATGGTGTGCTGGGGGGGGGGGGGGGGGGTCCCTCAACTGGTGAAAAGTGGAAAACGTCATATCAGGTGGTAAAAGGAGAACCATTTTGGCGGACCCCCCCGGTCGTTAACCGTCAGGAGTGTGGGGGTTCCCATAGTTCTTCATTGACTCTTGATGTGAGCGGTGATGATCCAGAGCATCCAAAGCTACTTGGACAATAATTTCTTCGGCAACATTTTATTTTTTAATAAAAAATAAATATTTAAATAAATAAATTGTGCCAAAATCAACCTAAAGTGGCATTTAACATGCGCTCGCTTTTATTACAAAGTGCATGAAAAAATTAACTCTTTGTTTTAAAACTAGACAATTTAAAAGATAAATTGCATAGACAAAAAGAAGTTACAACATTAGCTCCATCTCGGGATTGCTTCCCCCCTATGGGATGCAGAGAACGTGCAGATCCATGTGCCTTCTCCATACGTTATGGAGTCATTGTTGTAGAGAACCACACTTTCTCTTGGATTTATAAATGGAACGAGATATATATAATGATTATGGGAGAAACTTTCTTAGTACTGGATGTAATGCTTTAAATATTTCCCATTGACTAGAAATGGGAAATATTCTCCCTCCAAATTTTGAAGAATGAAGGTGTTATTTTCTTTCAGTTCTGCAGTACTAAAAGGTCCCAACCAGAGATTTTCAAACTTTCCATGCTTTCCTTTTTCTTCTCTTCTTGCATCCCATCCGAGAACCAAGTCTCCTTCTCTAAAATCCCTTTCTCTAGCTTTTTTGTCAAACAAAATTTTCATCTCGTCTTGATACTGTAGGAATTTGTGTTGTATTTCTTCTCTATCCTGATTTAGTTCAATGATTTGATTTATCCTTTTTGATAAATCATCAGTCCCCTCATATGAATCCTACAAAAATTTCATGACTGCAATTGCTAATTGAGTGGTGAAAATAACTTCTGTTCCATAAACGAGTTGACCTTACTCACTCGAAAACCATTGATTTCCTGCTGAATTGAATAAAACTAAAAAATTTCACTAAAAGATGACCTTAGCACAAAGTATAGTGCATGTTAGGACTCAAGGTTCAACCTATAATCCCTTCTTTGTGCTGGTTTTTTCGTTTGACTTCCTGGAGTCTCAACTGGCCCAAATTCCATTGATTTTTTAAAAAATCTAAAAACACAGAAAAATATTGCCAAAAACGTCCCGTAACCTAAACTATGAGGGATTGCCACATCATCCTACTAACATCATCCATGCATCATATGTGCCATGTGGCAGCTCCTGAGTGGTGCCACATGTCACTCATATTTGGCCCACTTGGCCACTTCAAAATGTCAAAAACATGTGCCACGTGACACAACCTTATAGGTGCCATATAACCGCTGACATTATATTGACATCATCATCCACCTATGTCTCCACCTATGCATCCATATCACCTCTTTCAGCTAATAAAATAATGCCATCTGTCATTTTCTGTACCAATGAAAAAATGTCATGGACATTGGTTTTTCAATGAATTTTCTTTATAAAATTAAAATGTCAAAACAATTTGGGGGTTGGGTGATGGAGAATCTCCTGCGTTTCACACCTATAGTTGTTATAAGTAGAGCTTCGGCATAAATCACATATAGGGAGACATTTGTTGACGCGTTTCGAACCAACAAGCATGGTTCATCGTCAAGACAAGTTGAAGAAACAGATCTAGCTGTGCGAGTTAAATAGACTGAGCAGAGACTCCAACAACTAAAACGACCAACGACTAATTTTGACCTCAGGACCCAGGGCAAAT
>APFE030288621.1:0-14633 GCA_000404065.3 Pinus taeda | reverse complement strand
CCATCAATAACCAATACAAGGGATCCAAACCGGGGCTAAAATAGATCCTATACCACGGGCCAAAACCATAGGATCAAGAACGACGGGCTAAATACCACGGGCCAAACATAAGAAACCCCACGTGAGTGCACTTTTTACTGCATGGAAGTGTGTGCACTGGGGTCCGCACCTTGTGTTTGGACAACCTGCGTACATGACCGCAACTTTCTGAACGGCGTACCTGTGGGTCCGCACTTTTTGAACTGTATACCTGTGAACCTCTTAATTTCTTCATTTTCAGAGCTTGAACAGACCATTGCCACTTGAGTGAGTTTCCATCAAGTACAACACCTGTATCATAGAGCCATAGAGCCATGCCAGAATCACAATGCCAACGTAAGATGCTTTTATACGAAAAGGGAATTTTGCGAATGCAGATAGATTATTAGTTACTTATGTTTTGGAGAAGGTTTGAACAAGAAACAGGAACAATGTGAAGTGTAAAAACATATAAAATAGACACTAGGAAGAGATCTCATGGCCAAGATCCAAATACTTTTATAGAAACTGACTGTATTCATCTCTTAAGTGAGTCTGAAAGTGAAGATAACCACCTTGAGAACCATGAAGTAACTCCGTGGTATTCACCCTTTCATCCTGAAAGTTCTTCGAAGCTTGAATATACCAATAGTTAGGGTAATTTTGGTTTTCCCCAACCCCCTACTCCCCCTACCCCCTAACCTCACCCCTCCCCTTATGAATACCCATCCCCCCCGCTCCGCCCCGCCCCCGAGAAGGAATATGGCCAATGATATTAATCTACCTGTGTTTAAAAGAACTGGATCAAAGGATCTAAAGAAATTCTAGTTTTTATGCGAGGCAGTATGGACAGAAAAATAGGTCCATGATGAAGATGTAAAGAAGCTGCAACTCATCATGACATTTTGAGATCGAGCGCTGACATGGTACATGAAGTATTTGAGCAATCATATCAGATCATTCGTAGACATTAAAAAACAGCACTGATAAAAGAATTTAAGAAGTCAAAGTCTGAATCACAGTGTATCGCAGAGTTAAAGGAGATCAAACAAAGACCTACTAAGTCTGTTTGGGAATTTGACCAAAGATTCAAGGTATTATTGGATCAGGTGAGCTTTGACATAGCTCCACAGTAGCATAAGGATGGCTCATAGTTGCGATGCTGCTACATATTAGATTGCCTTTGACACAACAGAGATAGAAACTCAATTTGAAGCTCTAGAGCTTACAATGAAATTAGAAGCTTTTCCGATAGGAGATACCAATGTAGGTATGCAACAAATTTAGAGTCAATTGGAAAATTTGACTCCGCAGTTACAAGATATGAAGAAAAGTAAGGAAGTTCGCGAAGAAGTGTGGTGTACAAAGTACAAATAGGAAGGCCACTCTAAGGAATAATGCCGTCCCTTCAGAAATTACATGGCTAGTGGAGCTCTGAACCCTTTGAATGTTGGATCCATCTTATTGTGCGAGATATGTAGAACTAGAGACAAAGATCGGGTAGAATATTGTGATTTGCTGCAAAAATATATGCAGACTCCAAAGAATTTATATTGCAAGTTCTGTAAATTGGTGGGACATGATGAGAATAACTATCGAGCTTATGAATTACTGATGGATTGCAATGTTGACAAATATATAATTCAAGTTGAAGAACATGGACATGAAGGAAGTGGACAGTGTGGTGGTTGATGCGCCTATCAAGGAAGAGGTAAAAGTGGTGGAGCTGGTTGAGGATGAGGACAGATTATCTGCTATAACTGCGGCCAAGTAGGTCACTTTGCAAGATATTTTCATAATCCCACTACGACATGTAAGAATTGAAAATCATTTGATCATGTAATTGAGGAGTGTTTGGTAATTATGGAAAAAATGCAAAAAAATAAAAATCAACAACCAACACAAGACATTCAGATGATGACTGTGGAACCAAGGAATGATGAACCTTGCATTAATATTGTAGCAAGGAGTGGATTTGCAACTGGAAATGATAAAGCAGATGGAAAGAAGGAAGTTGAAGCCACATGGGTAAGAAATATTGTGGAGAAATCTCCTACCTTTTATGTTCAGAAGGAAAACGAAGTGCTTATGAAATCCAGGCAAATCTTTATGGATGTTGGGGCTTTGACCTCTAACGTGCAGCCAAAAACAATGTAGAAGGATAACTGCGACATTATATTAGTTGCGACACAAGATGTGGATCCAATTTTTTTAAAGTATTTTCTACAAATGTGCATGAAGTTGTTAAGAAACTAGAAATTTGTAGAAGGGTTGCATGAATTGATAAATTCATGTGCATCTAGAGAAGTACCACAGAGTGAGATGTGTGAAGTTAACAATTTACATAGACATAAGAGAACTGGAAATGAAATTATGCTTAGTGCACAAATAGGAAAATATAACATGGACCAAGTTATTTTAGATATGGGATCTGAAGCTAATGTCCTCACAAAGAAAACATGGGAGTTAATGGGTGAACCAAAGTTACAACGGTCACCTACTCAGCTAATAGTGGTGAATCAACAAACTATTGTTCCTCTAGGAATATTATCATGCATTACATTGGACATTGAAGGGGTGTGCACTACTACTGATTTTGAAGTAATAGAAATTGTGGATGAAAGTAACCCCTATCCGACATTACTTAGACTGGATTGGGAATTTTCCAACATGGCTATAATCAACTTAAAGAAGAGGCAAATGATATTTGAAAGAAACAATATGAGAGTGATCATTCCCTTGGATCAATCAGAAGGAGCAAGGTATACTAAACTAGTTAAAGAGGAGTACAGTGCAGCTGATATAGATAACATCTAACAGATGATAGAGAAAAGAAAAAGATTGTGTTAACCCTACTAAAGGCAAGTTGAGTTGGGAACATGATAGTTAGTGTACTTCAGATTCAGAAGAATAATTGGAAAATTGGAAAAACAAGTTACATGAAGTATCTACAAGGCAATGTGCAAGAGTCACTAAAGCAGTGTGTTGTATGATAGCTGAGGTATGTGACTTACCTTTTTATAGTGGTTTGGGTGATATAAATTATTTTCTTGAATAATGTGAAGAACAGGTACCAGAGTGTCAAATATTGTTAGCTCTGGATATAGCCCTAAGAGCTACTCCTATTAGATGATGGGGTACACATAAGAAAAATATAGGAACTTGGAAAGAATTTCGAAGGTTGATATGGATAATGTTTGGTTAGGTAGAAACAGAGTTGGCAGACAAATATGATGGTCAAACTGATCCTAGAGAGCACATCCATCTCTGCATGAAATCATGGAAGGAGATTCCACGAGAATAATGGGTGCATGGGTTCATCCATACATTAGAGACAATTCCTCAAAACTAGTACCTGGAAATAGAACTGTGAACTGGGCAGAGATGGTTGATGGGTTTGTATTGACATTTAACTTTGAGCATGATTTTCCATATATATATTCAGCCCTTCAGATAGTTAAAAAGAATATTTCATAGAATGAAATTCCACTCACTTGGCAGCCCGATTGGATGCACAACTACAGAATGTACTGGAATGCTACAACATCACTGCAAAAGAAGATAAAGACCCTCATAATATTGACATAGAATAATCTGAAGGATACCACAAAGTGAATGGACCTAAGTTAGAAATGCCTAATATAACAAAGCCATTGAAGACAAAGAAGGTGAATATAGAATCAGAAGAGGAGCCGAAGTTTGCAACGATAGGAGATTATTGGGATGAAGGAACAGTCAGCAAAGTGACAAATCTTCTGCATGAATACTAGGAGTTATTTACCACTAAGTTTTCAAATATGAAGGGCATAGTAGGATATTTATGAATTATGAAGATTCCTCTAAAGCCTTATGGAAATCTAGTTAAACAAAGGCCTTATATATTGAATCCAAAGTACAAAGAAAAAGTGAAGAGAGAACTTGAAAAAATGATAGCAATTGGAATCATTGAACCTATGGAAGAATCGGAGTGGATAAGTCCTATTGTGGTACAAGAAAATAAAACACAAGGAGAAATCTGGATTTGCGTTTATTTAAGGACGTAAATGATGCATGTCTACATGACCCATTCCCTACTCCTTTCACTAATGAAGTATTGGATGATGTAGGAGGTCAGGAAGCCTATTCATTATAGATGGATTTTTAAGATACCACCAAATTAGAAATGCACCAAAGGATCGACATAAGACCACCTTTGCTATAGAATGGGGTTCGTATCAATATACAGTGATGCCTTTTGGACTGAAGAATTCCCTTGCCATATTTTCAAGAGTGGTGGTTGCAGCTTTCAAAGAATATATTCACAATTTTTTAGCAGTACACTTCAATGATTAGATAGCATTTGGGTTATTGAATAAACATGTTGTGAGCTTAAGACTGATGCTTGACACATGCAGGCAATATCATATTTCTCTAAATATCAAAAAGTGCATATTTTGTGTACTTTTTGGTATATCTCTAGGACATATTATTCGCAAGAAAGGATTGATGGTGGATCCTACGAAAATTTCTATTATTTTGAATTTACCTCCACCAAAAACAACACATATTTTCACACCACATTGGGAAATATAGGATATTACAGAAAAATTATCAAAGGATATGCATAGATCATTGTGCCTATGGAAAAATTGTTGAAGAAAGATGTAACATTCCTATGAATGAAGAATTTCAAAAGATCCTCGACACACTAAAAGAAAAGATGGTAACTACTCTTATACCGGTATTCCCAGATTGGAATAAAGAATTTCATGTTCATGTGGGTGTTTCATTCATAGCTTTAGGAGTTGTATTAGCACAGCCTGGTGCAGGACAAATTGATCACACTATAGCTTTTACAAATAGGAAATTGTCTAAAGTAGGAAAGAACTATACTACTACAGAAAGGGAAGGATTGGATATGGTATATGCTTTACAAAAGTTTAGACATTATTTATTGGGATCACATTTCAAGATGTTCACAGATCACTCTGCACTAAAGTATTTGGTCAATAAGCTTGTTTTAGGAGAAAAAAAATTCAAATGGCTATTATTATTTCAGGAGTGTGGCTTTGAAGTTGTTGTTAAGCCAGGAAGACTAAATGTTGGACCTGATCATTTATCAAGGTTGGAAACAAGAGAAGAACCAACGAATGTAGAGGATAATCTTCTTGATGTGCAATTGTTTGCAATCAGAATAGAGGATGATCACTTCACTGATATTATTCAGTTCTTAATCACAGGAATGGCTCCTTCATAATATGCTACATAGCATAAGAATTAATTGGTGGTTAAGGTAGCAGATTTTTCACTAATATCAGGACACTTGTATAAGATGGGACTAGATGAAATATTATGCAGGTATGTTCCTGAGCAAAAACGATAGATAATGTTAACAGAACCTCATAGTGGCACAGCTGGTGGGCATTATGTAGGGAAATAGACTACGTAGAAAATTTTAAGAGAAGGATTATGGTGGCCTACACTACACAAAGATGCAAAGGAGTATTGTTGAGTTTGTGATGTTTGCCAAAGAATAGGAAAACCTTCAAGAAGAGATGAAATGCCACTAGTTCCACAAGAAATATTGTAGGCTTTTTATAAATCGGATATTGATTTTGTTGGACCTATCAATCCACCAGGAAAAGGACTGGTGTGAGGTATATAATCACTGCAACTAATTATTTGAGAAGGTGGGCCGAAGCACAACAAGTAAAGGATTGAAGCATAGAAACTTCTATGAAGTTCATCTTTGAATACATCATGTCTAGATTTGGGTGTACAAAGATATTGATAAGTGACCAAGGGTCACATTTCTTGAATAAGACCATTGAAGCATTAACTGAGGAATTTCAATTTTACCACCAAAAGAGCACTCCTTATCATCCTTAGGCAAATGGAACTGTGGAAACATTCAATAAAATTTTGGAGAATGCACTGACCAAGGTATGTAATGTAAACAAGGATGACTGGGATCTTAGGATTTCAGTAGTATTATGGCCTTATAGGACTACATGCAAAAATTTGGTAGGTCAGACACCCTTTAGGTTGGTTTATGGGAAATAAGTTGTGATGCACATGGAATGCATTGTCCCTAGACTAAGAATTGTAGCTTTTACAAATATAGTGGACCCCGACATAATGGAAGAAGATGTCGCATTTACTTTCTCTGGAAGAAGATAGGTTTATAGTAGGATTTCATCAACAAGTACAAAAAGTGAGAGAAAAGGCTTGGCATGACAGACACAATAGGCAAAAGAAGTTTCAGATAGGAGCCTTTTTCTCCTCTATGATAGTAAGTTTGTGAATTTTCCAGGGAAATTCAAAACGCACTGGTTAGGCCCATATGTTATTAAGTATATTACTAATGGAGGCACAGTGAAATTAGAAAAGTTAAATGGAGAATTGATTCAGGGAAAAGTAAATGGCAGTAAGCTGAAGTTGTACAGGGACAACCCTACCCCTACAGCTTCACCCTAAAGAAGAAAGAAGGAAAGTCTTAGTGTCACATGCAGTTGAAAGTGGGCACTGGACTATAAACTACGTTGCAAAGAGAGCTTCGATGAAGAAAGTACTTCGCTACAGTCAGGAATATGTCAAAGTTCGTAGGAAGTCATAACGTAACGCAGAGGTACGCTATAATAGGGAACATGTTGAAGTTCATCGAGAAAATGGAAATATGACCGTTAAAAGGGAAAAACACGTGCAAAGTTGCAATTAAGATGACATATTGGCAGAATTTAAGGATAGATATGCATTTAATGACGAAATCTAAACAAAATCGAGACAAAATCAAATCTAATGATGAGGTTCGAATGTTAGAATTGTTATAAATAGCTGACTCCCGCTCAGATTAAGAACTTTGTTGAATCAAGAGCTTGAGTGATTAATAGTACAAAGACGTTGTAGGAGACTTCAATTTGTATGTTGTCTAAGTGATCTTGGGAGGAGATTGTGCGGAATTTCCAAAAGAAGGGATTGTCTAGAGTCGTGGAAGTCGCTGATATGTTTGTGCCAGCAGATGAAATACCCATAGCAGTAGCATTGTCACCACAGAAATAGTGGCAATCACCAACGAAGAAGCAAACCAAGGAAGAAAGAAGAAAGAAAAAGCAAGACAAGAAGCCTACCAAACCTGTGAAACCTCATAAGCAACCTAAGTAGGTCAATATTGGTAAAGAAGAAGTGGAGGAAACACAGGCGAAGGAATGTGGCACAACGTTCATCTCACCTTTGCCCTCATACATCCCATCAAGGAAGCCAAGTGTCAAACCAATAAAGGATTCCAAAGACGCAAAGTATGGCACATTTACACCACTATTGCTAGAATTTGTGACATTTTCAGTAGAGATTTTAGGGAAAATTCCGCAGCTCAAATTTACAAATTATGATTTTAATGACCAGATGAAGTACCCTCCATTCACACCAGACTAATACTTGAAGCAACTTCACTACCCACAAAGCGGAGTGAATATTAGAACCAAAATACTGGGTGAATGGGTTGGCATAGTCAGGATTTCTCAATATGTTGAATGTGTTGCACTTTAGCAAAAGTTCAGCAAACACAGTGTGTGTGTGACAATTATTGGTATTAATGCACGATGGACACCTGTGGATGGGGAATAAGATCCCCATAAACCAAATGTTGATTTAGAGAATCACAAGATTACCTTACCAAGGGAAAAACTCCACAGAGGATTTCGTGGGAAAGGACTAGGATCTCACTTTGCAATATAATACGAAGAAGAAGTACAGGTCGATCAAAGGAAAAAGGGGTTATGACATAAACTCAATCGAAGACCAAGAAGTCTGCTTCACCGCACACATTTTGGCTTGAAAGATTATGAGGAAATGTCGTGCAAATGAAGTTCATGCATCAGTGGTGTCTTTAGCCGCAAAGTGCGCAAATGGAGTCCAATATAACTGGGTTGGATAATTATGCATGGAATTCTTGGACGACTGTCGCGAGGTCCAGGAGAAAGGTAAATCTTTCCATTACACCTGGTTAATCTTGATCATTGCTATGTTAGCATGGAAAGAGTCAGAGGACACACAATTCCCTTCGGTGCCTCTAGATGTATGCATACCACTCAAGCATCGTGAGCAGGAGAATAGAATATTTTTCATATTATATCAAATGGATCACACATGTTAGTAAACTAGCATTCACACCTTTTATCGAGTTTTCACAAATAGTACAGCCTTGTGGTGAGGTTCAAGGTAGATTTTCATAAATTGTACATACAGGCACGCAGAGACATGAATAAGAAATGAAATGCATTGCCATATATGGTCAAAGAGGATGATATGGTAGAATTAGTACAGACATGGCCCACAGAATGGATGACTCTTCTGGAGGAAGCAAGAGACAGTGCGACAAAAGAAGAAGAGTTGAACACATCACAGCATGATGAAGCTAGTGGAACAGACAAGGAGAAAGAAACACATGAAGAAGAACACCATGAGGAGGACCCTCAAGGAGGTGAGGATACAACTAAGGAGATAGAAAAGGTAGAAATAGAGAAAATTTTCATTGAGAAATTAAATATCCAAGGTGAAGCTACCATTAAGAGAAGAATGAAGCATAAGGTGGATAAAACAAAAGAAATCACACCAATGGTTCTCACTGAGGGTGACCTAGATCAAATCAGAGACAAGGTTTATGAGATAATAATCGAATCTTGGAAAAGGGTGGAAGATCACTATGGCAAGCTTATCACAGGTGTGCAAGAGAGTATTGCAGAGTTGAAGATTTTGGCGTAAACATTCAGACCACCAACACAGATAGGCCACAGACTCCAACCAGAAACACTGATATAAACAAAATTTGGGATGAGGATAATGAATATACCTATCGAAGCTATACATTTCGACTCTATCAAATTCAAGCAATATGAACATGGCAGCATTGCCCACTCTAGTCCTACATGACTTGCACAAAGGTATCACAAATGAGCTCAAGGAGCATGAACATCATAGCTCACACTTAAACATTCACATATAAAAAGAGCGCATTGTGCTGAAGAAACAACTTGACCAGGCCATCAAGGACAAGGAACAGGCAGAGCTACAATAGTAGAGACTAAAAGAGGTGGTCAAAGTCACTTGCAAGGAATTTTTAGGCATGGATGTCTGTGAGGAGGAATCAACAGAAGATAAGGTCATGAAGCTTGGCTTTGTAGTCAAGGAATCCAAGAAGAAAATTGCAGATATACAGTTCGAACATGAGGTAAATATTAGTGAGCCGCAATTAAAGTTACAGCCATCCACACCACCAGAAGTGTGTGAACAGAGGGATATTGACTTAAAGACTGGGATGGCCAGCTTCTCCACAACATTGGCAGACTCTGGAAAATTGTTGGATGAGAGCATGAAAATTTGGACTTCGCTGCAGGAAGATCCAAATGTTCAGAAACTGCATGAGCAAATGCAACAAAAGCAGCATGAATTGGAGGAGAGTTGGGCAGCTGCAAATACTTTGCCAATCTCACAAAAGAAATTGAAGAGTTGAAGAAGGAGGAGAAAAGTTTGATAGAAAGAACTTAGCCTTGGCAGGATGAGGCCCTTCAGCTATCACAGTCAGTGGATGAGAAGCTTCAGTAGCTTCCATAAAGGGAGACATAATTGGCAAAGAAGGTTGCAGAACATGTCACAACAGCACTATTAGAAGAAGTGCACAATGAGGAAATGCAGGTGGCAGAGATTCTACAAAAATTCAACAAGACATACAACAGCATTGGAGACGAGATCATAGGCAAAGAAATTGAGTGCCTCAAGATGAGTCACATGTGACTGTTAGGGGACTGTTGGGCGTAGCCCAACTTGGCTAGATTTTAGGAAAAGAATCTGAATTTTGTGGGTAGAGCATGCAGTAGAAAGGATGTCGTGGAGTGTTTTCTAGGTAAATACTCTCTGCGGACAAAGATGATCCCTCTAGCCCAATGAGTGGGTCTAGAAAAAAACAAGACCATCTATAAGACGCTTTCCTATATTAAAAACGGCATAAGAGAAGAAGGACACCTACCTTGCTATGATAATATAATGCACTCCTTTGTTGAAGATCTTGATCATTTGCTCCTTAGGCTCAGTCCTTGTTTCTCATAGCATTTGAATACCTGCACAAGAGGCCAAAGACATGACAAAGCATAGAAGTGCAACAAGCATAATCAAATTTAATGCACTTAATAGATCAAGGAGAATTAAGATAAATGAAGTATTGACACAAACATTTATGGAAAGTGAACCAGCAGTTGTATATATTAATAAACAAAAGAGGAAGCATACAACCTAGGCCTTGATTGATCTGAAAATGGGGTTCTTAGGCTTCTTGACTAACTTACAAGAACCTCTCCCACTTCCAAAGCTTAATTATTCCCAAGTCTTTATGATTAACCAATGCGGAATTAAATATGTGCTTGAACAAAAGGTGTATGCTGGCGTTGTTTATTAAAACTGTTTATGTGTTGTAATTTAATGTGCTTAAGTTGATATATAAAGACATATATCAGTAAATAATGTAGCAGTAAAAAAAATCACATAAGACAGTAATTTAATTAGGAGTTCACCCAAAACTCTTGGGCTATGTCTCCGTGAGCTCTAGTCAACTCGACTAGGCTCTCTGGGATTATGGTATAAGTCCTTTTTACAAGATCTTGGCTCAAATCCTATTGTTTTACACAAAAACAATGGGTTCAGACACCATTTTATCCTCTGGCTCTTAAAGCTCTCAGCTTTCTGGCTCTCAACTCTCAGGACTTCTCTTAAACATATCGGCGACACGACTCTAGAGTGTGGTAGTATTTGACTCAACATAAGACCAAGGGTCATGACGATGAAGTGGAATAGTCATATGAGAGGCAAAATGGATCACTGAAACTAGGAAGGACAAGTGACTAAGTGAGGATATCCCAAACCTGACACGAGAAATAGATGAATGTCTTGTTCAACAGCGACATGCTTCCTATACAAAAGATTTTTCACTTTCATTTTTCCCCACTATTTCTAGAGAGTACCCCAATTATTTTTAATCACAATCTTGAAGTAGATACCATATGCTTGTCATATAAGTTCATTCTTTGAATGAATCCTTCCTAGAGTTTTACGAGCCCTAGGAAGGAGAAACTTGGTCTCATCATGGTCACAAGTCTTTTGTCATTTAATTTTTACGAGTCCGACAGAAGAATAAATCAATGTCTTTTCAATATTTAGAGAGTTTAAAAAAGAAATGAAAAATAAAACTCCATCAGGTCGCAAGTTTTTGTAATTTGTTCTCTAGAACCTAAAAAGGTAGAAAATAGTATTCGAGAGAACCTATTGACCATGTCGATCAAGGTGTTCCTTTTTCGTAAAAAGTCAATCCCAGCCTGAAAAAGGAGTAAACGTATACTGAGACTATGTCAATTCATTTCATTTAACGAGTTCAAAAATACAAGTACTCGACGATATTTTGATCTTTCGAGAGTAAAAAAAGATCTTAAAGATGACTCTAGGGGGGTTCCTTTTTCATTTATTTATAACAGGTTTGAAAAGGAGATAAAACAAAACTTGTTGAATCAATCAAGAATGATCATTGTTACCTTCAAAATCTCCTGTAACTACACAAAACCAACCACACATCACCGATATCGAGAAAAAAAATAAAATATTGGTAAAAATGTATTTGAAAACTTATAGATAGCCAAAAAGTAAAAAACATTTTACCATTTCACTTTGAGTAATTTGGAGAGTGCATCTTACCCTATTTTCTCTGATTCTTCAAGCAAAAGGTGTGGCAAATCCAGGTACCATATCGTGAACCATCAGTTGCAAGTAAGAGTTGTTCCCTTTCTGTTGTTTTTCATACCATTTTTCACCATTTCACAGATGTTTTGACTATTTAAGAGGAGGATTTTTTGTTTTTATAATCAAGGGTGATGAGCGCGAGTCTCATCATCGGATCCATGTTGATCACCCCTTAACCCAAATGACCCTCGTACTACCAACGTGAAAATAATTAGAACAGTCATGTTGGGCGTAGAGCAAAAAATAAAACGAGAAATACTTTGCCTTAATCGGTTTTTTCAAAATTTTGATCCATTGAAAGGCTTATAAATATTGTTTATGGATTATTTTCAAGAGATTTCAATGGATATTGCCATTGAATGGAAAGAGAGAGGCCACGAGGCAGAAGACCGCCAAGCTTCCCAAAGCGAACCATGTGTTAATTCTTTGAGGGACTATGGATTACTTAAGTTCTTTCAGACCCCAAGACTCAAAGCTCAGAATGAGTTTCTACAGTATCTCATAGGAGTATGGGATGTCAATCATGGAATCTTCATCATTGGAGATCAATAACTAGAACTAGAGGTATCTGACATCTACTTCATCATTGGACTATCTATGAGAGGAGAGAGGGCCCAACTATTTGGAGCTCATACTAGAGGAGAGAGCACTAATACACTAATAAAAAGGCATTTCCTAGATGCAGAAACAACCGTGAGTGGTAAGGTTAAGATAACAACCATTAACAACCTACCCTTGAGGACTATTATAGATACCATGGCCTGTATAGTTTGTGCTCAAGTGTTGCATGAGGAAACGAAATATTGATTTCAATATGTAGTGGATTATCTCACTTCAACTATATTTAATTGGTGCGAATGATTGCTAGTTAAAATTAAAAGATAGTTGACCAAGTGAAAAACAGGTTGTTTGAAGTAGTTTGGGCTTGGATCGATCTTAGTCACATTCTTCTTGGAGCGTCTGCCTTTATTTCGTTACCAACGGGTAGAGGTGGATGATCTAGCTCCGAGACATCTAATATTACTCAGATAAAGTGAGATTATGCCTCGAGGTGGAGGAGGTCAATAGATGCATTTCCCTTCGTCATTCTTTGGTTGGTTACGCCAACAGCTGATTGTGGTAGATGACTATGCCTATGCGAGCACAGACTTCAGAGGAGGCCTAGATCTTCCTCTACCACCTGGTGCACAATGGATTGATGTAGGTAAAAACATGTTTTTTGGAATTTTTTAAGATTTATGATTTTTTTGAAGTGTATTTGAGAGTTTACTTATGATAATTTTGCAGATGTGGGATCGGAAAGACCTCCCGGAATGTGTTTGATATCTCAGCGAGTAGCATGCCTAGTAGAGGAAGAAGCTCTACACAAGGAAGGAGAAGATCCTATAGTGGAGATGGAGTAAAACCTATAAGTCCTTACTTGGTGGATTCCAGAGTATGCTACTATAGATGATGTGTCACTGCAGTACCAAAGGCACAAAGTGGGTGTATCTGCGAGACTTTATCGGTTGTTAGGCCGAGTGACTAGATTTGTCTCATGCTATCATGACCATCATCTGGGTGGATATCCTATTCCTAGTTGTATTATCTGCACTGTTGTAGGCTTGGATAGCCTATTCCTAATCGTATTATCTACATTGTTGTAGGCTTTTAAAGCCATGTGTCTCAGAACACTATTTTTTGAGATTGATATAACAAACTTTGACAGACTCGATATATCTAGATACACACACACACACATGCAGGTTCCTATTGTCTACTTGTGTGTTCATATATCATGATGATGTGTTTGGTTTCTTACAAGTGATGCAAATGTCTATCTAAAAGATAATTTTCCAATGCATCTATGGAGTTTCCATTTTGTTGTCTAGTTAAATCCTCTTTTTGGACATAGATGATCCCTCTAGCCCAATGAGTGGGTCTAGCAACAAACAAGACAATCTATAAGACACTTTCCTATATTACAAATGGCATAAGAGAAGAGGAAGGAGACCTACCTCGCTCTAATGCTATAATTCAATCCTTTGTTGAAGATCTTGATCATTTTCTCCTCAGGCTCAATCCTTGTTGCTCATAGTGTTTAAGTACCTACATAAGAGGCCAAAGACATGACAAAGCATAACAGTGCAACAAGCATAATCAAATGTAATCCACTTAATAGATCAAGGAGCATTAAGATAAATGAAGCATTGACAAAAGCATTTATGGAATTGAACCAGCAGTTGTATATATTAATAAACAAAAGAGGAAGTATACAACCTAAGCCTTGATGTTAGTAGCCCTCCTTGAGTGAATTTCCAAGTCCAATCTCAAACTCTCCAAGCACTCCTCCAAGCTAAAGCGAATAGAATGTAGGCAATATCTCAGCATAAGGGTGCAGATAATCAGAGACCAACCATTTTTGAATGGAGGGGAATCAATATATAGGCAGGGAGAGGGAGTTAGGATCCCACCAAAGATAGGGGAAGGTCCTCATCTCAAGGAGGAATCTCATAGGGATAAGATTAAAGGGTAATATTGGGAAAATTTGACCACATCCACAACGAACATCATTCGGCTCACCGTTTTGGAAACCTCTAGATCTCGAAGCTTCTCCTCCTCTTTGGGAAAACTTGCCTTTAAGGGATCAATGTGAGTATCTAGGCAAAATCTGCGCTGGCAACATGAGGCTCATATGGTGCAACCTGCCATCAGCACGAGTAGGCAGTGTCAGAGTTGTGCTGACCTAGAAATTAGGGTTTTGAGCTCAATTTTCTCAGGAAAGGCTCATGTCAACTTTTCATTAGTTCTTGAGGGAGGATCTAGACTGCATATTAGGATGGGTACATTGCATAGTTGTCAAGTTTTGGGCACTCTGG